>DWNA01002391.1:0-11866 GCA_018249835.1 Heliconius besckei
TGTATAAAGTGTTATGGAAGAGCGGGGCCCCCTGTTACAAGTACTAGTATTATACTAGTTACTTACTAGGTTGGTCTCATTACTTCTATGTAGCTATGTAATAAGTGGAACTGAAATAAATATTTTTTATTTTTATTTTTTTTTTATTATAAAAAGTTATGTCAGGAATACTGAGGGAAATAAGAAGAAGAGTAATAATGATGTAAACGAGGTGAGAGGAAACTGCGCCCCCCTGGACCTGCGGGCGAAAATGTCACCAACTACACTAACATATGATCCAGGTTAAAGTTCTATAGGATAGTTATGTTTTTTCTCTATGGAATTTATAAAACTGATATAGTAACTGAATTAATCTATTATGAATTTACTATTTATTTACTGAATTTATTTATCTTGTTATGTTAAAAAATGTATAGATTAAACACGTCCGCATATAAATAAAGCCGCTAAGCGACTGCGATATTTGAGATAATTTGCCAAATTGGGCTGAAGCTGGAGCAGTGAAGGCGAGCGTTAGAACCTGAAAATTCCAGGCACTGCTCCAAGCTCATCAGTATTTGTGTATTTTGTTACTTTAAAATTTAATTAAATTAAGTAATTTATACCAACTGCAATTTTCTTCACATCATTTAATACAGAAGACACAATTTTGTCTAAACTAACAATTGAATATACAATTCGATTGAAATAGGATTTGATATACAGGCATAATTTATCCTCTTGGCACATTAGGCCACCCAATATATACTTAAGTAACCCAAGCCCGCGATTAGATACCTCTCAACGGTGAATCTCACCACCACTATACGGAGTTGGTAAAACTTTATTTGAGAGGGCGTACACCTAGGGGACGAGCGTCGACAGGAGACATTAATTGCGACTAGCACATTGCAACTGTGCAACTAGGAAGGAACACATCCCGACGTTAAGACATGTATCAGTCAGCTGTGTGTGAGCTTACAGTGGATAAGCAAGTTTAGTTGTGTCATAGAATGACCCTCGAGGTTATTGAAATACAAAAACATTCTAATATCAATTGAGAAGACAGAAACTTTCTACTAATTGAGTCGCATACCCACCACACCAGAGGGCCATGCCATCCAGGCCCAGGGCAGTACGCGACTACGCGAGGCCATTAAGAAATCGTTAGCGGTAGTTTGACACAATAATTATGTCAACTGATAGACGGATGCCATCTCACTCGTTTGCAAAGTATTCTATAATTATACTGGGCTGGAGCTGTGATGGCGAGTGTTAGAATCTGTAATACAAGAGCTGGCAACGAGAAACATTGACAGTGACAATGACATATTAACAAAGCAATTTTCCACTTGTCAATTCAGAATTCAGCAGCAAGCAGTTTGTCGTTATTGATATTGATTATCATTATTTACTTTAGAAGCACATATTCCCGGGAGCTGCGCACAGAGACGACGCGCAACGAGCTGTACGCGCAACGTAACTATCCAATTATATAAAGTTAACATTGAATGTTATTCTTCATTATATTTTTTATTTCAGAGTCCAGCCGTGACTTACAATAAAAATGGGAAAAATATTATTGTTGCTGTTGGCCCTCGCCACGACCTGTGCGGCGGAGATGATGAGGTAAGTATTTCAAAAAGGATTTTGGCCATATTTTAATATTGTTTATTTTTCATTAATTTTAATATTTTCTTCGTCTTATTTGTTAATTATGTATTTACTGTGTTGTAGGATTCCTCTTTATCGTATGAAAACAGTGAGAAAGCACTTCCACGAGGTGGGCACAGAACTAGAGATGGTGCGCATGAAGTATGCAGTCAAGGGACCCGCACCTGAGCCCCTGTCTAACTATCTAGATGTAAATATTTTACTATTTTTCCTACCTTCATTTGTTTATTGTTTAGAATTATAATCAAGAGCTAAATAAGTAGTTAAACTAAGTTATGCGGATGGTGGTTATTAAGTAAAATGACAAGCTAGATATTTTTATACCCAATGGAACTGAAACTGAAATGAATCACTTGGAACATATTAAACATTGCCCTATTATTCTACTTATAAAGAATAAAGATAGCAAACAAATAATAAGTATGTATGAGTAGGTATGTGTTGTGAACAATATTGGTTATCTTAAACATGTTTACTTTCACGATGACCTTTCCACTCTGGCTGTGTAATCAACATGCCACTTAATGAGTACATCTCAGGCCAAAAATCTCTCTGCCTTTAAATGTTGTATGTATGTATTTTTTTATATTTTTAGGGTTCTGCACCTCAAAAGATAAAAATGGAACCCCTTTTAGGATCACTTTCTTGTTAATCTGTCAAAATTGTTTATCTCATGGAGGTATCATGCTGCACCCATTTAGACCCACACTCAAACTAGCAGTAAATGAAAGGTTTTTAGGTATAGATATTGATAGATATCAATCTAAGAAAATAAAAATCGTATTTTTTTTATTGAAATACAAAACAAATGCCGTCCATGATGTCTATTTTTGCGACTCAAAATGTTTTATAACACTTTTTACACTATCAACGTGCTTTTTTATGACACACTGCACATCTCAGTTGTTAGCAAAGTTTTGGGGAGTAGTGCAGTAGGGGAGTAGTGTAACCCCATGGCACGGCAGACTTGGTACTGCAGAAGCTGCTGGGCGCATAAATACGCCGTGACGCGCGATGTAACAATAGTTGGTGTAGGTGCCGCGACTTTGTACGTACAGCATTGCTATATTTTGCTATACAGGTAGAAAGATTGAAACCATCGCACTAATAATATTTGGTTGACTTGGTAAAAGCGGTAATCAAAATCGGCTCGACTTTTCTTTTCATATCCTTTATTGCTATTTAGTAGTTTCTCTCTCTGAACCAGTTCTTTATATTCCTTATATTTAGTTCGCTCTTAAGTCATATTAGGATATTTGTCTCACGGATCTTTTTTGGAGAATAAATATTCAATTTATATTTGAAGCACTGCCCCATAGCAGCATTCCATAAGATAAAATAAACCAGCCTTAAATGTAGTGTTATTGATTTGGGTAAGGATTTATAATACTGTTTGTAAAATAACTGTAATGATTGCATATTACAAAATATACCCAAAACGAATCGAATAAACCAATATCGAATCAAATCCAAAATAATTAATCGAATATCGAATCGAAAATATTTAATCGAGAACCTCCTCCTTGTTTTGAAAGACAGTTTAAAATACAGATTTATCACCAACAAATATAGATTCATTATAAGTATAAATATGGATTACTATATATTTGCAGGCAAACTCATGCCTTGAGTTCATTCAAATGCCGATAACTTTTTTAATGAACCGATTTTGACGAAACAAACTTTAGATGTTAAGCTGGGTTAAAACAAAGCAATCGGTAAAAGTTTTACGTAAATCGGTTCAGAGATTGTGTTTGCCTCGACACCAGAGTGAAGAACTGGAAACAAACATAAATAAATATTTCACATCCTCGAGTGGGGATCGAACCCACAACCGTCTCGTTACAGTCACACCCTTGTGCCGCTGCGCCACGAAACTAATTTTCTATTTTAGTTAAGCCGCCGCATTATATAGTATAATTCGGTTACTATTACTATTTTCATTATTTATTGTAGAATTACACTTTTTTGTCTTATTATAGTATAGGCCATAATACGTACGCCGTACGTTACGCGAAATAACATTTAACGGCAACGTCGCATACAAGTAACAAAATAAAAGGATGATTTATACCGCTACTTTTATCGCTACTTTCGAAGTAACACTAAATTTAACGTTAAGATTTAAATAAATTAACCTTATAATAACGTTATTATTTCGGTAAGGGACCAAGTATCCGGATAGACGCGCCCGGTGCATGTGCGCCAGCACGGCCTCGGGCAAGGGTTGCTGACCTCCATTTAATATAACGTAGTTAGACTCAACCCCGCGTCAATTGCAAACCGTCTAAACGGTTTCACCAATAAGCCATACGTTCTTATCAACATTTTTAATCCTACGACATTCGAATCTTAATTATACATATATATTGAGGTTCACTATGTAATGTTGAGGCCAGTCGTGGCGCAGGGGCACAAGGTGTGATGCAAAGCGCGGCGATGAGTTCCGCCAAACAACACGCAAACAGCACCTACGTACTGTGTCTTCGAGCTTCGGAGCTCCATTCCATTCCATTTTATTAGTAGATATCTTAAAATGAATAGTTGAAATATCACTTATCTTGTATCGAATAAAAGAGGACAAAACGTTTTTAACATATTTGGTTTAATTTGTTCTTAATTTTACATTTAGAGAAATATAAGTGATTTGCGGCTTGGTGAGGGCAGGTACAGGTGGCAACCTATTTAATTTTATCTTTGATTGTAAACCTTGGTTTGGTCGGGCACTACTTCTTATTTTCCACAATCCAGGCACAATACTACGGGCCGATCTCCATCGGCAACCCGCCGCAGCCGTTCAAGGTGGTGTTCGACACGGGCTCCTCCAACCTGTGGGTGCCCTCCAAGAAGTGCCACTACACTAACATTGCTTGCTGTAAGTTTGTAAACATCCTTGCTCACGCCGCGTCACTTATGTCAGTGTTTGCTTCACATCTATTGGTAGGTCGGTCTGTTGTTATCTGTTAGTCTATGCGGTTGTTATCGCTTATCTCACTATTGGGTTCTGACAAGCTTACGGAAACTTTACGATAACATCTAGGGTTTATTTTATTACAATCGGATTATAAATAAAATTATGTCAATTTAAAGTACTTATTTCGACTAATTTGCTTATTGCCGTAACTGTTGTTTTACTGATTACCTAATTTAGATATTTATTTATTATTTATTAGATATTCACCAATAAAAATCTTTACTTTTCAATTTGTATGTATATTGGTAAAAACACCGTCATTTCAAGATTTAGGGCCGGAACTGGAGTTAACGCGGGAAAAACTGCGCTTGCCGTGCACGCATAACATTGCTTTGTTACAATCTCAAGCCGCGCGCCTGGTTGTGGGTTCGATCCCCACCCGAGGAAATTAAATATTTATTTAAATTTATATTTCCCTTTTCTCCGTTGGTCTGGTGTCGAGGCAAAGCGCGGCGTTAAGTTCCACCACTCGACACATAATGCTTCCAGAATTTGGCTATAAGTGGGGAACGGAATGTGTTACTAGGTTCCCTCTGCCTACCACGCCGTGTGCGGAATACAGCGCGAAGCTAATTTGATTACATTTTATTTTATATTTTCGTTTCTTCGCTTTGATAACAAGGTGTGGCGTGGCGTTGCGTTTGTGGTTAAATCCTAAAAAAATAATAGCATTAAATAGTAAATAATTTTAATTTCGACACTATAAAGAAAATCAAAAATTAGTAGGGTACTTTCTGTTAATTTAGAATTATGAAATTTGGGAAACCATTCGCTACAAAAATTAAATAAAAGTTTGAGAATTTTTTTTTTCACATTTTGTATTTGTAACGAAAAGTATTACTGTCTTACATTATTATACCCTCTTGTTTTTTGTAAGCAAATGTTATTATTCGTATATTTAACTACACAGTGTTACACAACAAGTACGACAGTAGCAAGTCCAAGTCGTACGTGAAAAACGGCACAGAGTTCGCCATACACTACGGGTCCGGCAGCCTCTCCGGGTTCCTCTCCACTGACGACGTCACCGTGAGTACTGTAACGCGATAACTGTCACTCAACAGTTCGTCACTTAACTTTTCCATCCACTCCACCTGGATCCGTTTAAAATATTGAAATAAAATAGTGAAATATTTATTTACGTTTTTATTTCCATTTCTTCGCTCTGGTGTCGAGGCAAAAGGGCGGCGTTGAGTTCTTGCACTCAACATGCAATGCTTCCAGAATTAAGAATAATCACTAAATTTTAATTTTAGCTCATCGTAAAATTGTCTTTTAAAAACAAAAAATACGTGTGAAAGAATTATTTTGATAAGTCTATTAGTTGTTGAGATATTTTCCTTTAAAGTAAGCGCGCGATGCAAGATTCCGTCGGGCCGTAACCGACCCGCGTGACGTCACTGGTCAGACAGAACCCGCTCGCTCAGTTCGTCTTCGTTCCCTCGCAGTTCGCGCTCTTCTGTAGCTGGCGTTTCACTACGAATTTAGTTTCGTTTAATAAATAATATATAGATATATTTTCAAAAAATTTTTTTTCACATATATAATGTTGTAGCAAGCATTATATTTTAAGATATTGAAGTTTTGATATTACTTTGTCAAAAATAAGTTCTATCCATCTCATGGCGTGTTGTACCAAAATCTTTAGCTTTGATTATTTTTATTGTAGTATCGATACCAGAAAGCTTGAAGTTTTTCCAACAACACTTGATTTGGCTTAGGCGTTACTACAAACTTAATCAGTACTTTAATGGAGAACTCAGAACTTTGATGGAGGCATACAGTCTGCGGCCTTTAACTGTGTGCCTCGTCAATGTGTCTGGTGGACATTGCGATCCAAAGGGATCCCTGAATATAGGCGATATTGAGATTATCAGAGATATGTACCACGGTCCGGCTTTGCGATTCGCGATGGTTAGGACTGCTGTTGGCGACACCAAACCCTTTAGATCACAGTAGGTAGGGGGTTCACTAAGGCTCGGCTCTTAGTTCGTTCTTATTTAATGTAGTGCTCGATACTATCTCGGCTCACATCCAGGACCAGCCTCCATGGCTGATGATGTATGCCCATGACATTGCACTCATTGACGAGAACCAACTGATGCTGGAGCGTGAAGTGAACCTCAGGAAGGGTGCGCTAGAGAACGGCGGTCTTAAACTAAAGGTGTCGAAGATCGAATACATAGCCTGCCGGAGATATAACAGCACGACTTGGATGCAACAAGATGGAGCAACATGCCATACGTTAAATGTGACTTTACCGGTAGTCAAAGAAATGTTTCCTAACAAATTGATTTCTCGCAGAGGTGATATTCCATGGCCTCCAAGAAGCCCAGACCTTATCCCTTGTGGGGATATCTGAAGAGTCGAGTGTACCTTAATAAACCAACGACCATATCCCAATTAAAGAAAACATCCGCGAGGCGACAGCCGCGATTCCTTGCAGCATGTGTCAAAGTTGTGTTTTCCAAAGTTTACGGAGTCGATTGCAGGAGTGCCAGCGACTAGACGGTGTCGCTGACACATCTTGACGATGTCATTTTTAAGAAATAAATTGCAATAAATGTTTATCACGTTAAATAAATCATCAAAAATATTATATTTGTAGTTTTATTTTTATTCATTTTTATTCAAATATGCAAAAATTTATGGCCCACCTGTATAATAGGCTCTTTTACTCTGCTGTATTTTTTCCATAACTTAATTTCTTTTCTTAATAAAGAGTTGTTCTTTTTTTTACTGTTCGGACTTGTTTTGTGGTATTTCCATAGTATACTTCTGTTATCTATTTCGTTAATAATTGTCTTATTTATCCAATCTTGTCTTGGTGGGTTCATTATTTTAATTTTGTTTACCATACTGTCTTTTACATTATTTAATATTTTTTTCTTGAAATATGGTATAAGAGTTAAATTCATTAGTAATAGTATTTTCTAAAGTATTTTTATATAGTTTGTTATAATCTATAGGATACTTTTCGAGGTCGAGATGTGAATTTTTTCACCTCTAGGTATATAATCCTTGTGATCTGACAACGTAGAATCAATAATAGGCAAGTGGAATTTTGTTTCTTTTTGATTTGAGATTACATGATCTATAATTGTTTTCGTAGTGGGGGTCTCACGTGTGCAATAGTTCTAATGGATAAGGTCCTCTTCATGCATGGTGTTTTTTTATTTTTTTTTTATTTATTTATTAGGCAAGCCAACGTAACATACAAAAGATACACACATTTTAAAAAAAAGTACAAAGGTTTAAAAATGTATTACATTGTACATCACACTTACAGGCTAGCTCAACATGATTATAACTAAAAGCAGGTATTGTAAAACCTAATATCCTACACCTAATTTAAAAACAATTAAAAATGATTCTACAACCATACTACCAAAATTTATAAAAAAATATATTTATATATATAGATATTACATTAGTTGAAAAAAATATAATAAGAGTAAACAAAAAATAAATAATAATGTAAAAAACAGTTCTCTATTCACATTGTAACATATATATATATATATATTTTTAAATAATGTACCTGAGTCTCTAAAAATATCAATATTTGCCATGTTAAAAATTGAGTTATAGTCTTTCATAGCTCGGTTTATAGGGGCATTTGTACCCAGGGTAGATCTTACTTTTCTACTTAGAAAAGTGTATTTCTTCTTTGTTCGTACTCTTGCATTTTGTCTTGGTATAGCAAGCATAATTTTTTCAAGCAGTTTATTGCAGTCCACTTCTCCATTTATAAGTTTGTGCAAAAAACAAATATCGAGCATGAGTCTACGGCTGGATAGGAAAAGCGTTTTATAAAATTTTAAAATATCCTTGTACCTTTTATTTTTGTTTATCACATTATCCTTATAATTTAAATATTTTAAAAATTTCTTTTGTACTCTCTCTATCCTGTTAGTATGTATTTGATAGAAAGGATTCCAAACAGTGGAACAATATTCTAGCTTACTTCTCACCATTGAATTAAATAATATTAGTTTAGTCATTTATTCTTTAAATTCTTAACTGTTCCTTATGATAAATCCTACAGTCTTTAATGTTATTTTTAACAAATTATCAATATGAGGTATAGAGCTTGACTTATTATCAATTGTGATGCCCAAGTCTCTGATTTGTTTTGTCTTATTCAGTGTCTCTCCATTTAAGTTATAATTAAAATTAAAGTTATGTACCTTTCTACTGAACGTAATAGCATAACACTTGATGTGACACATGAACACTGATAGTTCAATTTTAATTGATTTTCATTACACCAAACAACTAAATTGTCCAGGTCTTGTTGCATTAATAATGAGTCATTTATATCATTAATTTTTATATAAAATTTGAGATCATCAGCATACAAATTAAAAAGTCAATTTTGAAAACTTTTAAGTATGTCATTAATGAAAATTCTAAATAAAACTGGTCCCAGATGAGAGCCCTGGGGTACTCCTGATGTTGCAACAAACGTATGGGATTTATATCCTTCCAATAACTACGTTCATTTCTCTATTGATCAAGTATGATCTAAACCAGTCCAGTAGCTTTCCATTGATACCATAATTCTCAAGTTTATCTATAAGAATGGAATGACTGACAACATCGAACGCTTTGGCAAAATCTATGTATATACAGTCTACTTGGCTACCCTTATCGAAGGATTCTGATAAATTATCTACGAATAAAGCCAAATTTGACGTGGTAGACCTTTTGCTAATAAAACCATGCTGATCTTCACTAAATATAGATTTCATATGCCAATTAAGTGCTTGACAGATGAAAGATTCTAAAATCTTGCCAAAAATATATAATATGCATATTGGTCTATAGTTTGCTATTTCCTTTTTGTCGTTGCTTTTAAATATGGGTACAACCCGCGCTTTCTTCCATATTTTGGGAAATTCTCCTTCATCCAAAGATTTTCTATATTTAAGAAATAAGGGCTTAGTTGAAAATAGTGCGCAGCGTTTTACAAAAATTGGGGGTATATCATCTGGCCCAGCTCCTTTGTTCGCTTTTACACTTTTTAACTTATTTTCTATTTCATTTTCGGTAATATACATTTTTTAAATAAGATATCTGGCATTCACTCAGCGAATTATTTTTCAGATTAAATGACGTTGCTGCTTTGTTTTAGGTATATACGCTAGAAAAATAATTAGCAAATTCCTTAACAATGTCTGTTCCATTAGTAAACGTAGAACCTCTTAGTGTCATAATAGCTGGATAGTCACATTTATTGCATCGTTTTTGTTTTAAATATAAATAAAAGAACTGAGAGTTAATAGATATATTATTCTCAACTCTGTCGATGTAATTTTTATAATCTTTTCTTATAAGAAGTTCGCACCTGTCTCGAAGTAATCTGAACTCAATTTCATCCAGTGGGTTTTTATATTTTTTAAAACGTAACCTGTATTTATTTTATTCAGCTAATCTTTTGATTAAGTTTGCAGAAAACCACATGGGCTATAAATTATTTTTCCTTATTATCTTTTTTGGAACACCAGCTTCAATCACTTGACGTATTACTTTATAGAATAGTTCTGTCATTTCATTTACATTGGCACATTGGCACTTAAAAATTTGTGTCGTATAATTGTAGGCGATTGTAGTAATATATCTTTGCTAGCTGTTTCATAATTTATAACTAAGGAAGGATGCTATTTATCTATTGGACATGCAAAAAATGTACTATATTTTGTTCTAACGTTGTTGCAATTGCTAAAAACTAGATCTAATATTTTTCCATACGAATTACAAACCTCATTATGCTGAGGTAAATTTGCTATTGCCATAAAATTATGTATTAATGTACTCGCTTTTTTGGTCGGGAATCAGTTTGTTAGGATCAGAATCTTTAGAAGTCTCAGCGTTTTGCGCGTGAGCGCCACGTCGGACGTGTTCGAGCGCTCGTCTCTCGCATCGAATATACGCAAATATTTTTTATTTTATACAAAAAGAAATATCGTTTCTATAGTAGTCAGTGTTGTGATATCGTGCTTAGTGCTTTGTGAAATCTCTTCTCTTGAATCCAGAATTTTTGTTGTGCCGTCAATAATGTCATCAAACAGAATTTGGAATTGTTGTGAAGACAAAAATGGAGATGAGGACTTTATGTGCTGCACAACATGTAAAAAGGCGTATCACAATAAGTGTTTGTTTTCATACGGCTATACAGACGTAACGGGGATATCAAGTGCGACCGGTGAATGGGTCTGTCCTGCGTGTACGTCTAAACCGTCACGTGGAAATAATGAGAACACTCCTATCCGCAGAACGGATACAAAATCAAAGCACGATCAAAACATTACTAAGAGGTCGAATAAAAGAGTGGCTCTTTCGTCGCCACCTGAAATATCACCGATGCACTCCCTGGGACAGAGTGAATACCGCGCAATGGTTAAGGAATTAATTAAGACCGAATTAAATGAGATGCTTGCAGAAATGAAGCTATCGATGAAAAATTTACTCTGTGAGGAATTAAAAGATATTAAGCAGGAATTGACTGAAATGAGAAGCTCGATTTCTTTCATTAGTAAGCAATACGACGATATCGTTGTTGAACATCGAACCAATACAAAATGTTTAAGTGAATTAAGGGAAAATAATATCAAGATGGAAACTAATATACACTCTATAAATATAAGAATAAATGAACTAGAGCAACGTTCAAGAGCAAGCAATCTTGAGTTACAATGTGTTCCTGAAAATGCCAACGAGAATTTGATAACCGATTATTATCAAACAATTAGGGCATGTTGTAGGATTAGAGATGCCACAAGAAAAAAATCTGAACTATACGAGAGTTGCTAAAGCTAATCGTTGGAGTCCACGGCCAAGGTCCATTGTGGCTCAATTTAATTCTCCTCTTACCAGAGATACCTTTTTGGCGTCGGTTATTAAGTTTAATAAGAACAATCAAACTGATAAATTAAATACTGCTCACTTAGGCTTAGGTGGAGAAAAAAAAACAATTTTTATTATGGAACATTTATCGCCCTCAAATAAAGCCTTTCACGCTGCAGCAAGGTTAAAGGCGAAAGAAAAAAAATACAAATATGTGTGGGTTAGGAACGGTCGAATCTTAATGAGAAAAGATGATAACTCCGATTCAATAATAGTCAGAAACATAGGACACCTAAGTAATCTGATATAGTGATGTGTTAACCTCAGTATGTTGCATGAATAGTAGTTCGAGTATATAAAATTCTCTTCCTTAAATATATTTTATCAGAA
>DWNA01002392.1:0-11860 GCA_018249835.1 Heliconius besckei
AGCAACTCGTCAACTGAACCCATATCTTTGCTAAAACGGTTCAGAATTCTTCCTGAAGGATTAGCATGAAAAAAGCTCATGGGCGATAGTGAAATACATTCAAACATCATATCGTGTAACCTGTGGAGAATTGAAAATATTATATTTATATAGGGATATTTAAAGAAAATATCTTATATTCTTCGCTACGGTAACAAGACAAAAGCCCGGCGTCGGCCTGCCACTTAACACACAATGCCTCGAAAAGTTTGGCGGAAAGTGTAATAAACACCCCATTCCATTCCTTAATAGTAGGTCCCCTCTGCTACCTTGCTGTATGCGGGATGCAAGCGCAAAGCTGATTTATTTATCCACATATTTATATCTATTTTAACCAATTCTTAATTTTTTTTTGTTTTGATTTTTGATTTTTTACTTTGAAATTCAAATATATACAATCTATATTTCTTCTGCTTCACGCTGTAGCCACTCTTATATAGCAGGGAAGGCAGATGGAATCTAATATGAAGACTATATATATGAAGACTGTATATATACACCGTTGCCAACATTCCGACGAACTCGAGACATTACGATCTGAGTGGTAGAATTTAACACCTCGCCTTGTTACCAGAGCGAAGAGTAGAGTTGTGGGCCTGGGCCACCGTTTACAAAAATTTTTATAAAAATAGGTGTTACTTACTTTATTGATGACCTCATACACAATGTAAAGAACAAAAAAGCTCGGATCAAAGCAATAGCTACTGTTGCAACCGTCAGAACACCAAAAATAATGACGAAGTCTTTCCGGGTCAATCCGTACTGCGACCATAGTAAATTATCCATGGTCGCGTCACCAGTTAAGTGGTCTTCTGCATGACTCCTAAAAACAATACAGATTTTTTATTATTATTTTAATAGGAGTTATATTGATTTAATTTATATATTCTACATATTTGAGGCCAGTAGTAGCGCAGCGGCATATGTGTGTGTCTGTTAACAAGATTGGTTGTGGCTTCGATCTTCATTCGAGAAAATGAAATATTTATTAAAATCGAGGCAAAGCGCGACGATTAGTTCCACTCAATACGCAATGCTTCCAGAATTCAGCGGAAAATGGGGAACGGAGGGTCTTAACACTATATTCCCTCTGCATATATATTTTTTTATATTGAATAGGCTTGCGTTTGACCGTATCAAGTCTGGTGTGCATATTAATATTTTCTTGGTAGTTCTTTGTTCGTAGCTTCTTAGTTTTCGTAATCACAAAGTATTTTTAATCTACTTACCATCGACATATCCAATAATCGCTCGCACTAGCAAAGAATTGTGCTAAAACGAACATTATTAGGACAATAGAGAACAAGCAACAGGTTGTATCGGCCAAGAAAAAATCCTTATAGATTGAGCCTTGTACCCTCCCAAAAGTTTGAATTTCCGCCTCTTGCTTTTGATCCTGCGAGGAATATGTCCATTAATTTAAACTTTTGTAATTATCCCATTTCATTCAAAAATTTAATATTGAAATTAGTTTAACACAGTATCCAGCATACTACAGGGTAGGCACAGGGAACCTAGTGTTAAGACACTCCATTCCTCAGTTTCCGTCGAATTTTTCGAGGCATTGTGTGTTGAGTGGCTCACGAACTCAACGCCGAGCTTTTGCTTGGTGCAAGAACGAAGAAAATATAATATTAATAAATAATAATTCATTCCCTGGAGTGGGGATCGATCCCAAAAATGTCTCGTTACAGCCACGCTATTGTGCCCCTGCGCCATGACGTCTTCATTAGTTCTAATAAAATATATCAGATTAATTACAGTAAAATTGAACATCAACGACCAATGAGACCAACGTGATGGCTTTAAGCTTATACCACTTGTGGGTTGTATCAGTGTGTTAGATGATGAATCCTCTTTTCGTATTTCGTGAGATTTGTCTTGCATTAATTGTACAATAGGTAACTCCAGTTTCTATAACAAGTTATTATTTTATTTGATGAATCAATTGTTTTCTTCATATTATGTTGTATATTACAAGAATAATTACAGCAAGCTTATCATAGCTTCCTTCTGCTAGAATTATACCATTCTCCATTACAACTATTTGATCTACAGATTTTATAAATTGCAGCTGATGTGTCACAAGTATAACAGTTTTATTTCCTAAATATCTGGAACCATATGTTAATTTTAATTATCTTTTAATTGTTTTAAATAAAATCGCATGGTCAGTTTTTAAAAGAATAAATTCGTTTCAAGCATTTGGTTTTGAATAAATAGAATTTGCAGTTTTGTTTCTGAACAGAGTTTATTCAATTGTTAAGTGTATAAGTACCCTTTAATGCAATTTTCAAATATATGTCTTGCTACTTGTGTATCAACAGCCGACAATGGATCATCTAGCAAATAAATGTCAGCCTGCAATTACAAAAATCTATTAAAATACAATATTATTTACGCGCAATAAATGTTTGATTATATCTTTGATAATAATATGAAACTTTCAAGATAAACAAAGAAAAATATCCGAAAATTGTAAAATGAATGTAGAAAAAAATCATTACAAAGTATTTATTGCTCATTTTGTATTTCCCTTAATCATCTCGAGGACTTTTCCCCTATATCCATCTGGTAAGCGAAATAAGAACTCTTTCCTACCTCCTTGTAAACTGCTCGAGCTAAATTTATTCTAGCCCGCTGTCCTCCACTTAGAGATACACCACGTTCGCCAACTATGGTTTTATCGCCGTGAATGAACAATGAAATGTCTCTTTCGAGCGCACATACTTTACATACTTCCATATATCGTGATTTTACAAAGGGCTGACCAAATAAAATATTCTGGCGCACAGAACCTTTTAATAGAAAATTTTTCATGTAAGAGTTTTAGTTGTAGTCCACCACATAATCTCACAGAATTCCTCATAACCTTGGTTATAAGGAATTTTGTGTTAACGTCAATAATCTTACCCACAAACAGCCATGGATCCTGGCTAGCATAACTCACACTGCCTATCACTTCCATACTTCCCATTAGACAGGGAAGCTCACTGAGAATCATGTGTAACAGGGTAGATTTGCCCGAGCCAACAGCTCCAATTATTGTTGTTAGCGAACCAGAATATACCTTGTAAATTATGAAAAATACTTGAAGAATCTACGAGTATAACATGTGCTAGGGTAATAACTAGAAATAAATATTAAAGGTTTTACTTCCAGGTTAACATTGACGACGTCGTTTTTTTCTGATGACATTATCCAACGACTGCATGAACCATCAAATTTTATAGCCATCTGATCTTTTCGCAATCCTATATAACAATTTGATGATGAAGATTATTTGCTTCAATTAATGTTATTTATATACAGTAAATTTATTGATTGAAAAACCTTTAATTTTATCTTGACTTTTAGATGAAGAAGCGCGCGGTTCGTTCCGTGGTGACTGCCTAATCGGTGGCCGTACGGGATTGACTTAAAAAATATTTTATTAAGTATAAATTGCTAAAATTTATTTATGTAAGGTATATAATCGACATGTATATATATAAAATATCTTACGCGGTATGAAAACACGTTTCTTAGGTTTTTCTTGAACTTCTTTAACGTCAACTAATTGGTCTTTAGACGGCAACTGGCACTCTTTAATTAATAAGAATGCATTAATTCTTTGTATAGCGACATACATTTCAGCTACCTACGATCGAATAATCAATATTACTTTTGTAATATAACAAAATACGAATATTTCCTTATAAGTTTGATTCTTACCTGCCCTACAGCTTGCGGAAAGAAGAGTGTCATCGTTTGTTTCAGAATGTTATAATAGCATGTAAGGAAAAACACATTTTCGACTGTGATACGATTGATATACATCACGTAAAGTAAAACTGTGATGAAAATGCTGAACCGTGATGTAAACATTATGAACGACATCACAACTCCTCGAATGTAGGAAGTCATTTTAATAAAATACATTTCCTGTCTGATAAAAAAACAAGTTGGAAGTTATTTAACCTATACATATATCTAAGATTATGATTATATGTAGAAGAAATTCTGATAAGAAAGGATAGATAAATGTTCTGAGCCGCAATAGCGTCAGGCAAAGCTCATTTTAAGATACAGATATCTAATCTGAGCGATGTTCAATTTTAGCTACTTATACAATATTATATTTGTACTTTTTCTTAATATACTTTATTTTAACCCGAGTATCTATTTATTCATCCGTATATGTAGCATTTTGCCTATATTTTGCAATTTGCTAGAAAATTAAAATAGGATTGGCACACGTTAGACACGTGAACATGAATGTCTTTACAAGGACAACCAGAATAACTAGAATATTATTTTAATCTATCAAAACATAATTCAAATTCGATTATAAGCGGAAAATATAAAAACTTAATTATATCACCTTCTCACGGTATCTATAATCTTTCTGAACGGTTTTTCCCAAGTGTACATTTTTATAACCTCCATGCCCATTATAATTTCTTCCATTAATCTGACTCGTTCATCAGACTTCAACGCTGTTCTTCTTCTATAATACGCCGTACGTGTGCCAAGAAAAACTATAAAATTATATTCATTAATACAGCTTTAAATTTAAATATCTTGTTTTTATTAAGTTAATATTTACCCTGAAATGGTACAACTGCAATAACAATCAAAGCTCCATACACTGCCGATATACCCATTTCTCGATATAAGTAAAAAGTCATAAGCTATAATAAAATGTCATTTATTTAGTATAAGTAAAATTATTGAAATATGCTCCCATAAAATATTTTTTTATCTTGCAATAAGTATGGCTTACCACGGTCTCTAAAGGTCCTATCCAAAGGTAATGAATAAAAAGAGGACCAGAGTCAAAACGGTTTACGTCATTAGCCATAAGATTTACCACTAGGCCCCCACTGTTTTCGGACATCGCTTGAAGATTAACTTTTAAAGACTAAAATTGAATTATGTACTTTACTAATTATTATTATTTTTATCGCTAATTCCATGATGTAAATAAAATCACACCTTTCTATAAATAAGACTGCAAACTCCGACTCGCATTTTCATTCCTATATGCATTACACCCATCATGAACGGATGCTGGACCATAACATTTATCATGCTGCAAAAAACTACTCCAAAAGAAAAAAATACTGCCTCCCCCCAAGTCACGCCACTGGACATCTCATAATATTTATACAAACGAGAAAAATAATTGTGAGTAGTTCTAAAATAAGAAAAAACATATTTAATTATAAAGTAGTAGAAATAAATATTAATTTAAAAAGAAAAAAAATGTTTAAACTCAAAAGTAACGTACACGTTGTTTTGTAAGTTCTGTGCTGGACTGTAATAACGAAGCAATAGACCTAAAAATAGGGGCTGCTGCAATCTGGCAAAATAATCAAACTTTAGCGTCAATTCGAATATAATATATTTTTATGTTTTCAAGCTAATTAAGTAACTATAACCTGAGTATAAACTCCATTGCGGCCAATATCAAACCGTATAACATTAGTTCACAACCAAAAACTTTTGTCAATGCTTTCATTAAACTAGGCTTGCTATTGTCATTACGAATCCTACGAGTTTCTACTTCTTGCTCCCAAGCAGCTTGCAGTGTATCACCTATTGGAAAATATTTATACTAAAATTTTCTTAATGTGAACAAAGAAAGACGTCACACGTATATAATTAGAAATTAAAGTCTTAATATACCTAAAATATCTGATCGGTGTTCAGGTAACGGCGCATATAGATCTTCTTCTTTTATATCTCTGGTGTAGCCCAACATAAACGTTTCCAAGGTCCATCTGAATATTTAAAATATAAATATGAATATAAATAATTTTCAATATAATTTTCAATATAACAGAGAAAAAAGAAACTCCTTAGCATTCCCTTGCATTGGCCCATGGGAATGTAGGTAGACAAGCTTGGAGAAATGTTTGCGGCTTATGATCAAACACATTCATCAGCCTTTTCTTCGAGTGGGAATCGAACCCCTTTCCTGTTGCGTTTACAGTCATGCTAGTGCCTCTGTGCCACGACTAGCCTCAGTAATGTAATCTCACTAATGTACCTAATGGCCACAGTAGGAGGTAATTATTAAATTAACATACCCAAAAGTGAGAATTGAAAATAAATTTGCTTTGTAGCGTGGATTTACATGACGTCTTTGTTTTGGCCCAGTGTCCATTTTACGTCAACAAACTATATAAATAGTTTAGACCTAGATATTTTTCACAATAGGTGTCTTTGAAAATATATGAAATATAAAATCGTGTTGGCTGCGGCGACGTTGAAAATTTATACAATACTAACTCAATATTTTTCCTGGCAAGAGGTGTCCATGTGTACACATGTATGTGGCATTTTTTATTAAACAATGTCAAGTATGGTAAAGGTTTAAGTTTAAGTTGAAATTTCTTACTTTACAACAAAATGCATATTGTTGTTCTTGTTCGCTTTCCAACGTATACCGTTGTCAGAAAATACCCACAATAATGTATAATGATAATTAACTGTACGTGCAATACAATATGCCTAATGTTTAGGCGATAGTTACTTACGCAATAAAGTAATATAGCCCAGTAGGCAGACACACAAAGGTTTTATCAATCTGAAGAAATATTTTTGTAATTACTAAGCGCCGCAAGCCTATATATAAGGGTGATTATTATAAATATTGTGAAACGTACAGTAAAATGGGTCGAAAAGGCTTTATTACTCTTTCGTGTTTCTTTGTTTTTATAGAGGTGAGTTAAATAAGTAGTTTTTGCAAACTTAACCAATTTTTACACGTTTCTGTTTCCAGACAGAACAGAGTATAGGTACGATAATAGACTTATTTATAAAATTATAAAAAAAGCTCCCTAAGTTAATAACAACAATAAAATTAAATTAAATAACAATAAATAATACGTTCTTGGCAGGTTTCTCGGGCACAATGCTACGGCAGAATGAGAAACTTAAACCAACTACATAGAGATCCTTACATTTGTAACTGCGAAGATCTATTATCCCTGATAAAGCTGACGCGAGACCTAGAGGAAAAAGAGACCGTTCTAACTCCGACTCAACCCATAGGATATCCAAGTAACTTTGAAGAACTAATAATGAAATTAGTTAATGCTCTAGTATACACTACAACACAGGCGACCCAGAACAAGTGTCATTGCTCACATTCGTCATCAGCATCTTCTGGGCCAACCACTACTTCCCCAAATACTGGGCACGGGAGCTCTGGTTCATCAACATTAAACAACTCGGGCTACTCTCAATCAGGCGGTGGGTTGATTGACCTCGGTCTTCTAAATTCAAACAAAAAGAATAATGTTTTGGATCTGGATCTTGGAGGGTCACATGTTTTAGGTGTGGGTTTGGGAGGAAGAGATCATAATGGTGGCCCTCAACGTTCATTTAATAATGGGGGGCGACATGACGATAGTGGTATAAACTTGGATCTTCTAAATACAAATAGTAAAAATAATGTGGCTGAGCTCGACATTGGGAGACAAAATGTTTTGGGTGTCGGATTAGGAGGAGATGGCAGTCGTAATAACAACGCAAATGCAGGGAGTGGACTTGTTGATTTAGATTTGTTGGATCCAAATCAACAGGGTAATGTTGTTGACTAACGCCCAATGTTAATAATGTATCTCCTATCTCCAGATAACGTCAATCTTGTATTGTTCGACATGTCTATCCAATCACTAACCTGCATTCCGTCTTCCATCTCTATCTATTTCAATCTATGGTTGCAATTTATGGATTAGGATTGATTATTAACATTGGGCGTTAGATATTAATAGTCATCATGTATTAGGTGTTGGATTGGGAGATTAACGATTTTAGTGTTACATATATTTATAAATATTATAATATTTGTTACCCGCAATATACTAAAATATATAAAATTAATGTGATATATACTTAACTACGTGTTTCATTATTTAATTTAGTTGTTTCGACAAAAAATATATTTATGTGAAGACTCCGCCTTTGAAAATTTAAAACGAAAAACATAAGGATTTATGTTATCTGAGGAATTGTTTATACAGATTATAAATAAATAAAACTTTAGCAAGAGTATTTTTTATTTAACATTATTAAATAATTACAAATAAAGAAATGTATCTATAGTAATTTATTGTTGTTATTCTTTGTTTTTGGTGTTCCGAGCGTATCAGTTAAGCACTAATCACTTCGCCAATATAACAGTAATTTATAATTTAGAGAAACGGCTAGAAAATTTTTCACTAATTACTTTATTTCCATTATCTAGATACCCATCTTAGGAAAATCTTCTTTTTGCAACTTAATTACAGCAAAGTATTGTGAATTTTATGAATTTTAAATGTGTGTTATTTATTAACAAAAAAATAACGATATATTTTATAACATTTTGTATAAACAAAGATCGCTTGAATGCTACTTTATAGTTTTATACTTTATGCTTATTGATTATAGTTTAAATGTGTTCTGTGGTTGTCAGATGTCAAAAATTCGATTTGACGTGTTCGTACGTTTAATATTTGAAGATTGTTTTGTATTCGAACAGAAATATTGGAAATTTTGTTAATAAAATGATATTTATAAGGTAGCATATATTTCAAAACTTTAAGTTTACATATTGACTACCTTACGAAATAGTGACAACATCATGGCTTCTGAAATTGACGCTTTAAAAACAAATGAGGTTTTACAAAGACGGAAGTTAAGACTACAACAAGTAAGGTTTTATATTACTAAGAAGAAAGATATACATATTTCAACGACAAAAAATAATTTCATTTGATTTTAGGTTAGGGAACAATCAAAAGACATTGCTAAGAAGATTAGAGAACGCGCTAAAGTAGAAAAGTTGCGACATGTAACAGATATTGATGCTAAGAAAGAAAAAGAATATATTGATTGTCAAGAGAAATTAGTTCGACGATTAGAATTATTATATTCTAATAGCTTAAATAATGTGGGTACCAGTCATAAGACTGCTTTGGATGTAAACGGTCAAGGTAAGTCATTCATTAATTTAGAATAGTACAATAGAATCTCACTAATCTGGCACTCACAAACTGGAGGGTGTCAGATACTAGAATGTTTGGATTATATAGTAATTACAATAATAAATAAAATAACGCACTTCATAAAGTTTTACAGGTTTTTTAATATTTAACTGTAAATTTTAAAATTATTATTATTAGAGAAGTATGTTTATGTGCATATTAAGCAAGCAAAGATTTGCTTGAAAATTATCCCTTACATTTTTCAAAGAATTGTATACAAGATTATTTTATCTCTAAATTTATTAGTGTTGAATTATCATATAATTATCAGTTATTTTTATTATATATTTTAGAAAATCTAAAAACAAAAGATTTATCAAAGTTACGTGGCAAAGAAGCTGTTGCTGAACTAAGAAAGAAAAAACAAGCACAATTAGATAAGCAAAAACAAATTTTAGATAGAAAATTGCAAGCAAGGTACATTTTTCAAATATTTATTATTTAAAAAGGTGTCTTTAAGTAATATTAATATTTATTATTGTTATTATAAGCATAAATTGAAATATTACATGGGTTTTTCCAGGGAAGTTGCAAATGAAATGAGTAGAGAAAAATCATCTGCTGTTGTTAAAAATCTAATGAAACAATCTTCAAAAACATCTGAGGAACCTTTGAATAAAACAGTTTCCAATACTGATGATATTGAAAAGGCAAAAGATTTTCAAATTAGAAATATTACAGGAGATAAATGTGATAAAGAAAAAGCCGATATGGGTACCCAATGGGAGTGTGATGAGCTACTAAATGAGTGGGAACCAAATGTACCTGTTTTATCTTTACCTAAAGAGGATAGTGGTAAAGAAACTGCAGCAGAAAATGAAAGATTAGATAAAAATAAAAGATTAAATCTTTTTGCTTTAAGTGACGAAATGCCTTTAAGTCTACGTGGAGGCATAACAAATGTTCCCGAAAATATTCCAATTAAATCATCGTTGACGCTAGTTTCTGAATATTTACAAAATAGAAATTTAAAACTAAGACAACCAGAGCCATACAAAAAGTCAACAGATGACTTGCAAAGTATAAAACAGACAATTCAACATACTAGGTCGTCGAGAATGGATGGTAGTATAATTGATAATGTTTGCCATGTCCTTAACAAACAAGTTATGCCAGTGCCGTCATGGCATGCTGAAAACTCTTCCGGCCCTATTCATAATAATATGTATATGGATTGTTCACATAACAACTTTAAACTACCTTTAAATAAGATATGCACTTCAACATTTTCTAATAATAACGTTCAAAAAGATAAGAACTTTAAAAATACATACACTATACAGAAAAACTGTAAATGCAGTATTTATAGGCAAAAAGGTGACAAAATAATAATGGGTGTAGTGTTTTAGTGTCATCAATATTAGTGTGACTTTCCATTTATATTTTGTATTTCTATACATGTGGTTTTTGTATTTGATCTAGCTTATGGGTAATAAAAACATTAATCATCTAATTTAATTTATATATAGGTAGTGAAATTTATTAGATTGTTAGGTTAGGTTAGCACATTTGTTGCACATTGGTTGCACATTATCTTGCTGAAACATGGAAATGGGAATAACTCATACCTCCAAATGGAAATGGATCACACATACCAACACTGTCTCACTGAGCCACTGTGCCCTCTTCATATTTGTAATTAATAATTATAAATATTTTTTTCTGTTACAGATAAAGACAAATCTTCTAGATGTACTGAACCTGAAATATCTTTGAATAGAAAGAAATCTGTATCAGTTTACAATCATAATACTAGGGATATATTGGACATACAATATGGAGAACAAAACTTAGTTCAAAGAGATGGTTTATCTGAAGAAGATGCATACTCACAAGCTTTAAAAGAAACTGTTAACATAAATGATATTTCAAAGGAACAACTTCATAAGAGACAGGAAAGTCTAAGGAACAAAGTAGCAGTAACAAGGCACAATGTTGATAAAGAATATAGGGATACTCTAGCCTTTTTAAATTCTTTGCCTAAAGACGAAGGGAATAGACCTATTGTAAGAAATTATATTTAATATATTTATTAGGGTTATATAGGTTAGATAGCTTGTTTACTTTGTAAAAAGAAAAAAAAGCTTTATGACTTTAACCACAGAGTATACAATAAAATACTGTATTCCTTATGCAACCCAATCCAATTTTTCAAAAATTGTGTGATGAGTGGTGGAGCCTAGTGTAGCATTTTGTCTTGTCAGAGTAGGGAAAGGAAATCGATTTCATTTGCCTGAGTGAGGTTGAATCCACAACCCCACATTAAATGAGTATTTTTAAATTCAATATATCCTATATCTTATAAAACAAAGCTGCTGTCTGAACTTTCTAACTCTTCTTCTTCTAAACCACCCAACGGATTTTGATGCGGTTTTCACCATTAAGTCGAGTATTTCTCAGGGAAGGTTTATATATAGTTTATTGTTTTTACATTCTTATGTAAATTAACATAAATACGACAAATGTGTATAAAGTCCTACCCGTTCAGACACTTTCGCGCATGCGCTGCTTTAATGGTAAGTACTACATGATAAAAATGTACTGGAGTATTGTTCCTCTTAATAAGATCTACAACTTGCTTGCTTGCTTGCTTTTACACTTTTTCGAAATTGCGAATAGTTTTAGAGAAAAACGCATATAATTGTTAACACATCACGCAGTTCACACATCAGCCGTATCGAGTCAAGTTTCACTTATCCCTTACTCTCAGCATATAAATAAGTATATTAGTTACGTTGGCCATTTAATGTAGATCAAAACTGTCTTTTACTGTTTTTCATTTTAATAAGTACTTTAGAAGT
>DWNA01002393.1:0-11857 GCA_018249835.1 Heliconius besckei
AGGGCAGCTTTCCTCAGCCAGTCTAGTTTTTATAGCTGGCCACCATGCGCTATCGAAGGCTCCCTCTATGTCCAGGGAGACTATTAGGACTAGTTTCTTCAAAAGAAGTTTGTCGTTAATATGTCCCTTTGTTGCTTTTTTGTTGTTTGCTTCACGCTATAGGAGAGTAGGCAGAGGGAGGGCTTCCGTTCTGCCGAATACTTGAGACATTGCATGTTGAACGTTTAACGCGAAATGAAAATATTTTATATTTAATTCCTAAGAGTGGGAACCGAAGCTACAACTTGAGTTTAATTATTTGTGAAAAATAAAATCTTATAAAGAAACAAAACCCGGGAAATTTACACTTGGAGTAGAAATGTTTTTTTATTAAATAGTTCCTGAGATTCAACAAAACCAAAAATCTTCACGCATAATACTATTTTAAATTCTAAAGGAAAAATCGTGAAAATAGAAGAAATATCTATTACTTTTATAATATTATATTAAATATTTTTCATAACAGCTACTTTCTGAGGTCATTCCAGCGTCATATTAAAGCCTCAGAAGCAAGAAGCTGGTTGAATAATATGAAAATATACAGTATTTGTGTCACCGCGGGCGAAACGCTAACGAACGGGCGACGCGACGGGCAAATAAACATCGCGGATTTATACTTTGGCAGTGGCGTTGTTAGTAGTAGGGTACAATTGGCTTTTTTGTTTTCATTTTTATGTTATTTTTCAATGGTATTTATATGGGTTTTTTTTTTTAAATTTGATGCTTATGACATCTCATTCTATAAAAAAACATATATGTTATGCATTTGCGTTTCTTACACACATTCTTAGTATCATCATGTGAGTATTGTCTAAGTAGTGTAAAGACACTCCGTTCCCATTAAAACACTTTCCGTTCCCAACAGCGAAACACCATGCCTCGTTTAATGTAACTAGAGTGGAAAAATAAAAATTATTCATTTTCTGACTGGAATCGAATCCACAACCGTCGGGTTGTGTTGTACAGTCAGAGGCTGTGCCATGATAGCTCCCATTAATTTTAATTATTTCGATATATCATTATTCCTAAAATATATAACAGATAAGCTAAAAACACTGATATTAAATAAGTCATAATAAAACTCACCCAATTACTTTATAAGATAACAATTAATAAAATTTATTGGACATAAAAGTGGAACAAAAATTTAAGATAGCATTATTAGGTTAATTCACATTAAATTATCTCCTGGACGCCGGCCAGGTAGCATTAGTGAAGATGGTGCAATTTTTACTTAATTCTCTTAAAGTAAGACAACCCTTGGAAAAAGAATATAAAGTATAAAGATACACACGTCCATCGTCCGTCCAGTCCGTACGTCATGTCATCCGTACATGACGTACGGATTGTTATGTATTTGATTTTGAACGATAGTTGTGGGTTCGATTTGTATGGATTTATTTTTATTTGAAACTTAAAGAAATTTCATCGTCAACTTTGTTCTACACTTCTAGTGCTCTTTTACACTTCCTAATTATTCTTCACTTTTATTTTGTTTGTACAATTAATGTTCAAAATTAAGTAGTATCTTAAGCAGCAAAGCAGGCGCTAATGCTAAGACACTCCACTCTTTTCCGCCTAAATACGAAAAACTCAGTGTTAAATGGCGAAACACAACGCAGCAATTTGTTAGCTAAAAAGAGAAATAAATAAAATTACAAACAGAATCTAGAAAAGAGAGAAATAAACAAACTACTCACTGATTATAGTGATTGAAAATGTAACTCTAGCACTGAAATAGTTTCTAATTTTATTCTCTTAGAGCAAAGAAATACCTCAGAGATATCCAACAGCTGCAGCTATCTCAGGCAAAATATAAATTATAAATTAGTTCGTTCAGTGCTTTACAATTTTACCTTAGCGTAGCTAGAAATTGTTCTACTGTTCACGTGAGGTAAGCGGGTTCGACTCTATATTGAGGAATTATTAAGTCAAATTAAATAATAAAATTAAAGTATCTAAATCGGGAATTACATATAAAAAAATTGAAAAATTCGTCATAGACTTTAAACGTATCTTTTTGCATAAGACTAAATGTTCAGTAAGAGCATCCTACAACGTCTCGCAGAACTATTTAGATCACAGTAAAAGATTGTATTGTTAGAACACTTTCTTTTTCTTTTGAGTGCTGAAAGATATTACGCTCAGGGAGCCATTCTATTTGTTTAAGAACTGAGTCGTTTAGAAAGTATACCTTTTATTTTTTTGTATTTTCTTCTTTTAACACTTTTGCTTGTAACTGAAACTATTTGCTTATGGTTATTATTATAATTGATTGTGAATATGTTTATTTTTACACTGATTTAAATTCAATGATGTTTTTTTATGTTTCTCATCACTTTAAGTAGGGAAGAATATATTCATGCTGTTTTAATCTTCACTCCTCCCATTTTAAAGACTTTTGGTTTTAAAAACATAGAATGATCAGCTTCAAGCGTCGGAAGAAAGAACCTAATATCCCACGTAATGTGACACTCCGTTCCCCACTGTACACCAACCTTTCGTTTGAGTGCCGTGTGGCGACACTCAACGTAACAGAGCAGAGAAAAGGAAAATGGAAATTGAACCTAAAATGATCGCGTTTACAGTCAAACTCAAACGCACTAAGCCACGACTCCAAAAAAAGTTATTTTCAAACATAAACATTTTTATAAAAACGTAAATCTATAACCATTGATTTTACTTATAACCCTTCTAACTATGCCACTAGGTACACCATTATTTATATCACTGTCGAGAGACTAAACTCCTTACATTGTTATTCAATACACACTCACTTTTTTGTTGGTGCCTTTTTATTTATTTTTTTTGGCCCATAAAAAATGGCATCGCAAATATTTGCAAGCTTTTCTCTTTCAATCAGATACGATGTTGACTTAATGTCGTTTACTTTACTAGCGTTTTAAGAGGGCTGTATCGAAAACGTACTAAAATTTTCTAGACAAAATTATTAAAGTAGCGATATTTCTACACGCTTTTAACAATCCAAAGGAAGGAAGAACCACTAAAGGAATTCATTATAATAAACGAGAACAGTGACGCATCGCGTGCAGTGGATGGGGAAGCGACGCCATTTTGTTGCAATTTTTCTGCATATCGAGATTTGCAATTAGTATTACTTTTACTAGAATGGTATCACAGTTTCCTTGATTTTATCCTAAAGATATAAATAAAAATATGAGATTTAACAAATATGACCCGTCAAATAAACGTACTCACGTACAACACACGGCTGTGTCCATGATACAGCCAATTTTAGCATCACTCTGTATTCTGCATAAAGCAGGAGAATATGCCCCATTTTATTGTATTTTATCCAAATTGTTTTCTTTACAGGTCCATCTCCACCACCCTCATCACAATCGTCAACTATACGGCCAGAGGAGAATGAACTCACTGTCACCTTTCCGCCTCTGGACGACCTCGTATACGGTACACAGGAGAAGCAGTTTGCAACCGAAAACAATACCTTAGTTACATCACAAACAGGATCTACTGCGTTGCTGCCGTGCGTCATAAGGAATATCGGTGATGGGATAGTAAGTAATTTTGTATTTCTTTTTGTATGATGATATATTTGATTGGTCTAATATGATCAGATCAAAATCCTACTAAGGTAGATTTTTTTAACTCTATACTGCATCTTGCATGTAGAGGGGAATGTTAAGGTACTCCGTCCTTCACTTTTCCTACAATATTGGAGATATTACTTGTTGAGTGAACTATCACAGCGAGAAAATAAATTTTCTCGAGAAGGAATCAAACCCACAACTATCACTGGAAACAGTAACAAAATATATCCCCCAGTCCCACGAGGCTTCGAAAAAAAAAATATTTTAAAAGAAAAAATGTAATAAAAGTAATAAAAATCAAAAAAGCGTTTAAAATCCGTTCAAAAAGTTCTGCACGAAGTAGTATACGCACAAGTGCACATTCAAGGGCTCTCCTGCTGTGCTATATGTAACATTTGAGTTGTGGCGAATTTTGTTGATATACATCTTAAGTTACGTTAAAAATAACGTTTCATGTTGCTTCTGTGCTCTCTCAAGACATTTCGCTAAACTTTCTATATAAGAGTTTGTTTAAAAATATTTATTTGTGAGAAAATTAATAGCAAAAATACATATGAAAATATACAATGTGTGATTATAAATGCAACGGATTGTGAGTTCGATGCCCACTCGAGGAAATTAAATATTTAGTATTTTCATTTCTTTGCTCTGGAGTTAAGACAAAGTACGGCATTGAGTTGCTTAATAATTTCGAAAACAGTGACGAACGACCTGCCTCGTACGCGGGTTATAAAGTGACACAAAAAAATACATTTGCCTAGATCTGACGTATTCAAATAAAAAACAATTTTAAATTTCCAAAAAAATATAAAAAAACAACTAGCCGTCACCGTCAACTCTGTTTTCGTGAACTTTAAGACTTAAGACGGAAAATCAAATAGAATTTCGAGAAATCTTCTTTTTGTGCTTCCCTCTCTAGCCTACTAAATCCAGTATTCAAATTTCTAAATTCATTAGTAACGCTTGCGTGTGCTATCTGGTTGTCACTCAGTAACAGAAAGGTTATAATTATAATTTGATTTATGCAAAAAAAAATATCAAGGACACTCTGTTCCTATTAAGCTACTTTCATTCCCCACTTTCCCCCGATTTCTAGAGGTATTCGGTGTTGAGAACCTAACTTAACCCAACGCCATTACTGTCGTACGCTTGTACAGCCGCGCCACTTTGGCCTAATTTTTATTTTGCATATTTATTTATATGACAACCAAATATACAAAATATATTAACATAACATCGGATCAAATTCTATATATATATCCTTTTATTCCGGGACGTTGGCGTTCTGTAAAATTTAATCGTATTCCACGGTCGAATGTGCCTCATAATGATAATCCTATAAAACCCATTTACTAAATTATAAATGTTAGGTAGAACAAATGCAAAAACTTTTGGGGCTAAATATCTGAAATCTGTGAAATAAGCCCCAATTTTTGCTGAACTTTACAAACAAAATAAAATATGATAAAAGGTAAACGGATTTGTTCCATAATCGTTATCGTATTTCTGGATCTTAAATATTATGTAGATTATTTTATTTATATTTGTTAGAGCGAGAAAATGAATTATTTAATATTTTTATTTCCTCGCTCTAGTAACGAGGCGCGGCGTTAAGTTCCGCCAATTGAACACTTTAATACCACAAGAATTCAGAGGAAACTGGGAATCAGTATTATTTTAATGAGGAACAGCGTGTTTTAAGCTTAAAATGGGGTTCTCATATTCCGTTTGCCCATCTTGCTAAGTGCGGGATAAAGCGTGAACCTAAAAAAATGATACCTTCAGTTAAGCTCTTTGTAGTGCTAGTTTTTAATTTTGACTTCATCCGTGTGGCCAGATGGAAAAAACTGAGAATTGTGTATGAAACACACTCGTATACATTATAAGCGCCCGAGGTAGCTCTGACCGCAAGTACAGGATAAATCGAAATTATTAATGTGATGTAAAATAGCTGATTGCATCCTTCAATAAATTATATATCCAGTTTATTTATTTTTTATTTTTTTTCCTTTAATTAGTTTCACTTATTTTGTTTGTTCATTTTTATTACTCTGATATTTTTCTGAGGCAAATCGTGGCGAAGGCACTCAAAATGTGACTGTAAAACCGACTGGTTGTGGTTCGATCCCCACTCGAGAAGATGAAATATTGATTTAAATTTATATTTCCATTTCTTCGCTCTGGAGTCGAGGCAAAGGGCGGCGTTGAGTTCTGCCACTCAACATGCAATGCCCTCAGAATTCGGCAGAATGCGGGGAACGGGGTGTCTTAACACTAGGTTCCCTCTGCCTACCCTGCTGTGTGCGGGATACAACGTAAAGCTGATATTTTTTATCGGCTTATTTTGATTATTTAGGCATATATTTTCTTCTTAATCCTAATAAATATTATATACGCGGGCGAAGCCGCGCGCGTCCACTAGTAGATAATATTTACCTTTCTCTCCAAACACCCAAATAGATTCAAACATTTTCCTTCCTTTGGGACTGTCTGTAGCTAGTTGCTTATTATGATAATTATTCTCAATTGTACAAATTATCACATTTGCCCTCCAAATGGCTCATCATTTCCTTCAAAGGCATGTTTATAAAAAACAAACCGCAAATTATCTTCGTCACTCCATTTTCATCTTGTATCTTAGTGGTTTAGAAATAAGAATGAATTTCGTTTGCACATAAGTTGTCAAAGTTAATGAATTCTCTCATTTCACACCTCGCGGATACCATCCCTTTCTCATATTATGTGGGATATTTTTACTCATTACAAAGGTGATGTAAGTTTAGTGGGAAGGTGTTAAGTACTTAACTTTGTTTGATTAGATTAATTTTATTGGGCAAAATGCTTATTATGATTATTTTACTGTCGTATTGTTATATTTAGATAATGTAGGAAAGAGTTCAGATTTACTTTCATATTCAGAAGCCTCAAGAGGTCGTCCGGGTGCAGTGGCACAGTGTTTGATTGTAAAAGGTTGTAGGTTCGGTTCCCCATTTGGGGCAATGACAATGAATTCCTCTACACAATATGTAATGTCTCGAAATTTATGATATGAGGGGCTACATTGTACAATTAAAAAAAGAAAATTTCAAACTACCTAATTATTCGTAATAAGAAATGGTTAGATTCTAAATAAGAAGAGGAGACGACAACTTTGTGACAGTTCTCCGTACTGTAACAACTCTTGTGTTTGTTAAGAACTAATGTTAGTCTAAAATTTAGTTGGAAGTATATTTTTTTTAAATCTACTTTTAGAGTGCAATTCAATCCGTTACATGTTGGTATAAACACTACTAGAATATTAAAAAAATATCTTCTTATTTAGAAAAGTATATACTCATACAGGTTGTATTATAAAAGTCAAAATATATTCCAAAACTCATAAAAGCAGAGTTCGAATGGAAAACGTAAGGGATTTCCTGTTAGGTATTTCGGAGAATTTTCTTTGTAGCCAAAATTGTATCGAGGTAGGAATGAAGAGGAAATTTTGTACGTGTACGCACTCGAAATTAGATTGTAACTGCGTCTACCGTGTAATTGTGAGATGCTTCGGTTTTATATGGACTTTTATTATGGTACTGCTTCTAGGGGGAAAAGGAACGGAATTACTTCTTTAAAGCTTGATTGTATCGTTATTATAAAAGAAAGAAAAAGAAAATTTATATTAATACCCGATCCCCACGTACTGTTATTAGTCTGAATATGAATAGTCTCAACTTGCAGAGGGAACCTAGTGTTAAGAGACTCTATTTCTTAATTTCTGCACAATTTTCAAGACATCGTTTGTTGAGTGGCGGAATTCAACGCCCTGCTTTGCTTACCAGAGCGGAGAAATGGAACTTGCTAACGAATGAAATATAAACATTCTGTCGAGTACCTAAGGGTGGAGCCCCAATAGTCGTTAACAATCAGACGCACTAAGCGCTTTTTACTTTAACTCAGTTAAAAAGCTGCCTTTCCTACTAACCTATCTTTATAGTGTTACTATTAGGAATAGTATCTTTAGTGTATTATTGGAATTAAATGTACTTAAATGATAAGCGTTGTTTTAATTTTAATAGCAGCGTGCAATAAGACATAGTGAGAGTCTCAAGAAAAACACTCCGTTCTCCATATACATTGCCATGTCAAGATCAGATAAGAAAATTATATCCAATTTTAAACCTAAACACATTCATATTCTTAAAAGGTCGCCCCTTAAGCGGTACAAGCGCTACGTTTCTAATTTTCTACATAATTGCCCCGAAAAGACTTATTCGGGATGTTAAATTTTATCAGCATCTGTTATTCTTGGGCCTCATTTTAGCTTAAACGTTCCGCAATCACAGCTCATTATAATAATAATTAATGATAAATTAAATTACGCTTGTATGCGAAACCAAGGGTTTGAATGGATTACAGAAAATGATTATTTCTGGTAAGAGTTCGCTTCGTGTTAAAATTTCATGGCATAATTGAAATGTATACCACGATTGAACCTTTATTGTCAAATATCTTTTGTTATTGAGGCCGCCGGTTCTTCCTTCCCCTCTTCTACACGAAGACATGCTCAATGACAGGCCAAAGCACAGACCAAGCTATTTTACTAAGACAGTTGACATTTGACATTTACGTAGGTAAGAGAGGATTACTTGAAATTCCTAAGGAAATGGAACAACGTGAGATTTTCCACTTTACGTCTTAAAAATCGGGCAACGACCAATACTGGACAAGTGACAATTGAGCTACAAATACAATATTTTTTTTAAAAAAATAATTATTTTGTTCCCAGGTATCATGGATAAGAAGAAAAGACTATCATCTGTTAACAGTTGGACTGACCACGTACAGTTCTGATCAGAGGTTTCAGGCGATACATCTTCAACATTCAGAAGTAAGTGATGTTTTTTACGCATCGCATTTATAATACTGATAAGCCTTAAATAAAAAGTTCACTCTATTCTTTCCTTTTGGTGTAAGAATGTAAATGCTAAGCAGGGGCTAGTATTAAGAATCGTAAAGTTGTAAGCTTGCTAAACATATCAAAAAAAGTATCTCCCCTTAAAAAGTATCTCAAGATGCGACCATGCCCACTCAAAGTCAAATTCAAAATATTCTTTATTCAAATAGACTTTTACAAGCAGTTTCGGATCGTCGAATGAACACAAAGCTACCACTGCTCTAATATCTTGTTATTCTATTTTCCTACCACTATACGACACGGTAGGCCGAGAATTTATTGCTGAATTTCCGCGACATTGTGTGTTGAGTAGCAGAACTCAACGCTGGGTTCTTGTTACATGGACGAGGAAGTTAAAATATTAAATAATTAATTCCCCCGAATAGAAAACGGACGCACAACCATCGAGTTTATAGTCAAACACTGTGCCGCGGCGCCTTGAATTAAATATTTTAAATAAATTCTTATTCTTTTCCCTCCAGGATTGGACGCTCAAAGTACGTTTTGTGCAGAAACGGGACGCCGGTATTTACGAATGCCAGGTCTCATCGCATCCACCCTCAAGCATATTCTTGCGACTCGACGTTGTTGGTAAGTTTCTTTTTTATTCAGCTTCACCTTGGGTCCCGCATATAGCAGGGAACCTAGTGTTAAGACACTCCGTTACCATTAAGATACTTCCGTAACCCACTTTCCTTCAGAAAGCATTGAGTGATGAGTGCGTTTTGCTTGTTACCAGAGCGAGAAGTAAAATATTAATATGTAATTTACTCGAGTGGGAATCAAACCCAAAACCTGTCGCGGTTACATTCGCACGCACCACGACTGGCCTCGTACAAACCATACACTATTCATAAATATTATAGACTATATAAAACTATAAATTATAAACGAAAGTGACCGCAGACAAGTAAAATGTGCCCAAAACATCGGCTCCAAAGCAGTGATATATTTAAGGGAGGAAAGTATAAAATATGGCAATAAATATTATTTTATTATAATATTTTTAATTTTATTATAGTATTATTTAATTTTATTATAATATTTTTATTATTCTCGTATTTTCTGTTCTCTGAAATCATCGGAAGAGATCCTCCTTCGCCAAAAATCCTCTCTAAGATGCTTCCATGTCTTTCCTAACCTACCTACATGCTAAATTACTTGCCTTAGAACGCTTTAAATTTATTAAAATTTTGCTTGAAAGACAAAATAATATACTAGAACATGCTCATAGCAAGAATGCAATTGCATTGAGTATATAAATAGTGTAATAATAAGTTGCAAAAATATTCTAAGTAGAAAAATATTTCTATAGTTAAGTAAACATAACCACCGAGTCTAACTAAATCTGATAAATATTATTTTTTGTTGATTTTAACGCAGTATCTCGCATTAAGATGGGTAGGTAGAGGGAACCTATTGCTAAGACACTCCGTTCCCAACACACCACCCACATAGCGTGGTAAGTAACGGAACTCAATGACGAGCTTTGTGTTGGTACCAGAACGTGGAAATGGAAATCAATTAATTCATTCCCTGAGTGGGAATCGAAACTAGAACTGTTTCATTTAAGTGAGATGCTGTGCAACTGCGCCACGATGGCCTCAAATAATAAATTTATAAAAACTTTTCATTCTGTAAAACAACATTTTATTAGAAAGACATTTTCTAAGAAAATAACGTACAACAGAATATGATAATATACTACAAACGTATAAAAATACATTTGAAATACATATAAAACGTTTACAAAGCCATGTCCTGAAACCTGAAATTTATTATTTTTGCATTCCTTTTTACGTGAAAATTTATTCAATTGTTATTTGAAACAAAGAAAAACTATAGAATGTAGATAGATTAGAAACTTGCACCAATTCTAGACAAAAGCTTGTGTGAGGGTGACGTTTTTTTTTGTATATAAGAATAATAGTCGGTATTTGTTTATCTTTTAACACTAGAAGTGCCGAAGATTGACACCCCCCGCGAACCGCCGTCGTGACAAATTTGTCCCATTCTACTTATTATATTGATTGTTGGAATAAGACAAGAAAATTATTATTTAAATAATTTGTAAAATATACAGACCACGTTTATTAATCAATTTAAAATCAATTCTTATTCTTTAACAAACACAAAAGAAGCAAAAAAGTAAACACAAAATAAAAATCAAATATCTCAAATACGTTATAAGATCGTGACAACTTATTGATAAACTCTTACAAAATTATAAGTTATTGAAATTAGTTAATATTATCATTAGACCAAATAATGCATTAATAATAATATTCTTCATAAGTGCATTTATTACAGACATTTTTTTTGTATATGTGGTACCTACTTCACAGAAGATTTATAACTTTACTAATATATTATCCTTACTTGTGCCCCCAGAATTCGGTGGAAAATGCCAGCAGAGTACTTAACATTAGGTTCCCAGGTTCCCTTTACCTACCCAACCCTTGACCATATTTGATCTCGAGCGTTTTTCTGAAATTCATGCTTAGGTTAGCCAGAGTCCGTTTCTGATACTTCACTAGAACTAGCGGCAAAATTTGGTAAGGAAACCAATTTTGCCCCACTTTTCAGGCTTTTATTTTTTAAGATTTAATCACAAAAGTATAATTTTCAGATTTTTTCTTAAACTAGTACTACCTGTAGATGCTAGCTGCCAAATTTTATTAGTCTAGGTTAACCAGGAGCACCTTATTATTTATTATTAAAAAAAAATCCTTTACAGTGTCGAAATACACTTTTTTTACGATATAAATGGTAATATATTTTTTTAAGTATGATTTTTTCAGGAAAATTTTTGTTTATTTATATAGTTATATGTTTATCAACTCGATATTAAAAAGAATTCCTGAAATAAAGGCACAGACAGACGAATGGGCAACAAAGTGTTCTTATAAGGGTTCCTTTTTAACCGACTTCTGTAAGAAAAGGAGGTTATCAATTCGACTGTATTTTATATATATTTTTTTATTTTTTTTATGTTTGTTACCTCATAACTTTTAACTGGGTGGACCGATTTTGATAATTTTTTTTTTATTTGAAAGGTATAGCTTCCCGAATGGTCCCATTTTTTTTGGTCCATGTCTGACAATGGTATCCATGAGAAAATCACATAAGTCTTAAATTTGCTTTATGCATGTGCGCGACTAATAGCCGAATAACTCAATGTCGCGCCAACCGATTTTGATTATTCTTTTTTTATTTGAAAGGATACACTTCAAGGATAATTTGGTGAAAGTTTGGTTAGGTTTCGATTATGGAATCCGGAGAAAATTGAGAAAGTTTGTTTTTTTTGGTC
>DWNA01002394.1:0-11854 GCA_018249835.1 Heliconius besckei
CTGATATTTGAAAGAAATAAAGAAGGGATAGCATGCAAGATCAGTATGAACGGTAAAATATTATAACAAGTGAATGAAGTGGTATATTGACAAGTAGGTTCAGTAGAGATGGAAGATACGAAATGGATGCGGAAAGGCGTATTGCTGTCGGTAACAGGGTTTATGGTGCCTTACCTGCATTATTGACGACGAAACGTCGGCAAAGCTGCACGTCTGGCCGTATACAATGCATTGTTGGTACCGACGTTAGTATTACAGAAGAAGAATGGAGGAAAGATGAATGCTGTGGAGATGCGATATCTTCGTAGGATATACGGAGTCAGCATAGGTTATCAAACCGCAATGAAGAGATACAGATACTGGCAGGTCCTAAGGTTCTCACGTCGAACGAATAGTAATAAAAGAATGGTAAAAAAGGTTTATGAAGGATAAGCGAATGGTAAGAGAAGAAGGCGAGACCTCGGTTGACCTTCGAAACATAGTGTCGATAATACTGGAGGAATTTCGCGTTTATTTTTTTATCAGTCGGTTCATAAATACAAAAATTTATTACTTTCCTATGCAGACGAAGTCGCCGACATTGCTATATATAGTATATATGAAAACCAAATGTAATTAATTTCAACATTGACAGTAACGCGCGTAGTTACGAATATATGACGTTGTGTTTTGGTAGGTAACACGAAAACAAGTTTTTTTACTTAACAAATTTACATAAAATAATTAGATTTGAAAGGTTAATTAACATAAAGTATACGATTATTGAGTATTAGTTACCATCAATGGCCTACGTTAGGATCTTTGGTGTTCATTTTTTTAAGCGATTATGTCATTCGATTAGTTGGTTTTACGTAATTAAAATATCGTACCTATCAATTTTGATAAAATTTTGCATAAATAGAAGACCAATATAGGTTTTATTTTGTTCGTTGTACATTATACTTATTATTAGAACAATACTATAATATTTCACGCTGCATCCCGCACACAGCAGGGTAGGCAGAGGGAACCTAATGTTAAGACACTCCGTTCCCCACTTTCTGCCGAATTCTGGAGCATCAGCAGGGCGAAGAAATGAAAATTCTAAATATTTCATTTCCTCGAATGGAATCGAACCAAACCCCACACACTTAAAACATTTAATTAAAAGTATTTAAACAATTTAGGTATAAGACTCTTTTGTTTAGAAATTCAGCTTACTTTTTATCCTGCAAAACATTACATACATTTAGTAAGGTACTTGTATGTCATAATACTAGTAGCATTGAGCTAATAAGCTAACGTACCACATAATGGTCAATGCGGACTTCAATGATATTTGACCTAGTTTACAAGAATTCCTTTTCAATTTTAGGAAAAACAAAACAAAATATCAAGCATTAAGCTCTTAACTAAAAATTGTGTGGGAATTAAATCTACACTAAACACTTATAATCCTATTAAATTAAATTTGTAACAAAATACGTATAAATGAGAAACAAACTCAAGTTTTTAATGTCAAAACAATAAATATGTCACACAACTAAATTATTTTTAATTCGAATAACAAGCAAAGGCATACTCATATAAATCTTTATACAACTTAATGAATATTTAATATACAATTTCGACCGAAGCCTATAGGTTTTATAGGAAATAATAAAATAGTTATTGAAATTTACATTTAAATAAGAAATCAATAAAAAAATCGTGTCGCAATATAACGTGAACAGTTAAAAAATTGTAATTTCAAAAACAGAACGAGTCAAGTGGAACGGTCGAGTGCACGCACCGCGCACACACGCACCACCTGATTTACATTATGTTTATTTTAAACACACACATACAAATTTGAACCTTTTAAGTTGAGCACAAAGCTTAAAATCATAATGCTTAATAAATAACAATAATATTTTTATTCATATAAATTTCAACCTTATTGAGTATTAAATTAAAATAACATTTTCGGATCTGGAACGATTTTAATGTAAGTAATGTATTATATAATACATAATAAAAATAGTTTATCCACTCGTATTATAAAAGTTTTAAGTCTTTTAACTTAGTTATATTAAATATTGATTTTCTATATACTTTTCCCAATAGTCTTGTGAGTTATATAGTTCAATTTTAAATGTTTAAGCATTTTTCAGAACAGTTTTAAAATTTGTTTAATTATGAACCCTATGATTTAAATTTTATAGTCTAAATTGCAATGTATTAAAACTTATGACCATGCTAAGTTAAGCTAATCATTTAATAGTATACGTTATTACCTAGCAATAAAGTTGAAATTTCTAAAAGAATAGTCATATTTTCTATTCATTTTATACGGTAATAGTACACGTGTGTGCGTTTACCTGTATTATAATTTAAACATGGCTGCCACATTTTTATTTTATTTTAATCAAAGCCCATAATTTACAAAGCATTATCATATTATCGATATACTTATTTCATTCGTTACATTGATTACAATATTGTATACAAAATTCGAAATTAATTTGAACAAGTTTTGATGTGAAACAGGTCTTTTTTACCTTTTCCTTTTGATTTATAAAGAATGAATGTGAATGAATGAATAATATTTTTTATTGAACTTTTTTAAAAATTATACTAATATCTTTTAAATATTAATCTTTATGTAACTAGAACATTATTTGTTGGAAGCTGATTAAGTGTTAATTACTATATAATTAGGTAGGTAAACAGTCATCATTTATCTATTAACTCTACAACAATAAAAAAAATATATAAAAAACATGCATTCAACTGTTTTACTTAAAAATCGTTTCATAAATACTATTACAAATATGGCAAGTGTAATAAATGCCAAATTAATAATAAAAAATAGCCAACCAATACACTTAACATACGTGAATGATGAAGAAGCTCTAAAAATATCGCAATGTTAATTTTTAAGCGGTCCACGCCGGTTCCTTTCTGGGGCGATTGAATTCGAATATCATATTCAGCCAGCAACCGGTTGCCCTTGTAATAGTTGCTTGATGTTATCAAGCGACCAGTTAGAGGGAACCCTGTCAAAGCAATGATGTTCCTCTAATCAGAGGGAGTAAAGCCTGTCGGATAAAAGATAGAGGTCTATGTAAACTGGTAGTAAATCGTCGGCAAGTGCAACGCGAACGAAAATATACGGCGCGCGGAGTTGTTTTGCCGCCTTATCACTGTGGGCACAGAATATATATTGTTGTAGATGTCATTGTTCTGTTTGGTGTTTTATCTGTTTTTAATATGATGCAGTAAACGTTTATGGTGATATGTTAGCGTCGTACTTAGAAAATGGTTATGATATTACATAAAAATGTACATTAAATTGGAAGAATGACTATATTGTTAAATTAAGAAATGAATTTTGTTTAGTTTAAGTTATAAAGTGTCTTCTATAAATGTGTCTTAAAATTAATTTAAAGTGTTTATTACAAAAATAAAGATTTATACCAATAAATGAAATTGAGTAAAGTCTGTTCGGCTCGTGTTCTTTGCGGCGGGCGTAGCGGGCCGCGGGACGGAGGCGGGCTCTCGGGCCGCCAACTTAAAAATGCCGCCGCAGAGCCTCCGAATCGATACGCCGCGCGTCACGTGCCGTCGAGCGCGACCAATAGCGAGAGAGTGGCGGGCGGGGGCCGCTCTCAGTGCACGGCCACACGCCGAGCGGGACGGACGCTCCTATCGCCGCACCGTCGACAGCTCCGATACGAACCCGTGATGTTATAGTGCAGTGCCATGAGTGCGTGGACAGAGGAAGTGTTGTCCTGGCGTGACGAGCGGCTCGGCATCACCGAGCTGCCAAGCACGACGAGGCGCAAGAACCGCACCGCGCCCTACAGGCTGCACAGGCCGCATCTGGCCACGGCTCACGTGCCCGAGCCGGTGCCGGAGCCTCAGGGAACCCATATATCGAGATTGTATCCGGAGTTGCTGGCTCTGATATTTGAAAGACTACCGGTTCGGGATAGAGGCAGAGCAGCGCAAGTTTGCCGCGCTTGGCGAGATGCAGCTGATCGGAGATCGGTTTGGCGCGGAGTGGAAGCCGCCTTGCATCTCAGGAGGCCGGCGCCCGTGCTATTTGCTTCGTTGGCCAGGCGCGGAGTCAGGAAGCTACAGGTTTTGTCGCTGAGACGGGGCTTGAGAGACGCGGTCGCCGCTTTACCTGGATTAGAATCTCTTTCCTTGAGTGGATGCTACAGTGTGACAGACGCCGCTCTCGCCAGCGCGTTTGCAACAGAATTACCGGCGCTTCGACGATTGGATCTTTCACTTTGTAAACAGGTGACAGACTCTTCCCTCGGTAGAATAGCTCAGTCGCTTAAAAATTTAGAAGAATTAGAATTAGGTGGATGTTGTAATGTAACAGATACCGGACTTTTATTAATTGCTTGGGGATTGAGAAAATTGCGTCGTTTAAATTTACGGTCGTGCTGGCACGTCAATGATGATGGAATAGCACACTTGTGCGGCGGAGGTGAGGCAAGAGGGACCCCCGAACTAGAACATTTGGGTTTACAAGACTGCCAAAGATTGACAGACGAGGCTTTAAAACATGCTGCCACTGGTCTTCCTAAGCTGAAGTCGATTAATTTATCCTTCTGTGTTGCGGTAACCGATGCCGGGCTGAGGCATCTAGCTAGGCTTCCACATTTAGAAGATGTTAATCTGAGAGCCTGCGACGGTGTCTCTGATGCCGGCGTTGCTCATTTAGCAGAGAGCGGGCGATTGAGAGCTTTAGATGTTTCATTTTGTGATAAAGTAGGCGATGAGGCATTATCGCACGCCACATTAGGGCTATCTGGGCTACGCTCGTTATCTTTGAGCGCCTGCCGACTCACCGACGAGGGCTTAGAGAGGGTGGCGAGGCTATCGCAGCTCGAAACACTCAATATAGGTCAGTGCACGAGGGTCACTGATAGAGGGCTGCTAGCCCTAGGCGAGGGCTTGCGGAACTTGAAGGCAATAGACTTGTACGGTTGTACGTGTATCACTCCGCAAGGCTTGGACCATATCATGAAGTTGCCGCGGCTAAGTGTTCTTAACCTCGGTCTGTGGCATGTGCGGTGACCACACACACACTAGACTGTGTGTGTCACGTGTGCGAGTGTGAGTGCGACGGCCATGTTGAAGTGAAGGAACCGCCAAGGTTGTATACTGGACAGCGAATAAGGAATTAACCAATTATAAGATATTATTAACGAATTATATTTAGGAAACGGGGTTGCTTTCTTGTTCCTTTTTATGACAGTTTCGTTATCGTTGGAACTTTGTTGGCATACTGTGATTTTAAATTGTCCGTTTAATTTAGTTGTGTTTGTGAAAGAAAGTCACCCCGACGCCTAGTCTGTGAAAAACTAGATCTTTTTGTTATATTATGTATATGCTAGTTGCCTGATTTATATAGATATAAAACGTAATTATAATCTTATCGGCTATTACGAAAAGGTCTGGTTTTTCAATGTAATTGCTCCATTAGTTAGATACTTAGCCATTCTTCTAATTAATTATTGTTTTTGGTTCGACTTCATGCAAGTTGGGAAACTATAATTTGTTAATGCTTCCCAGACTTGTTTTGTGTCGCTAACTTGGAGAATGTCTTGTTATAGATTGCTTATTTCGTATTTTGTCGTTTTTATAACCTGTAATATTAACAATTACCAACAAGTAAAATACATAAAAGGCAACATGTCATACGACCCCACATTTCATTACAATAAAAAATAAAAATTTAAACAGAAGAATCTTTAAAATTTTTCGAACTTTAATGTTTTTTTTGTATTTAGTAATTATAATTATTCTGAACAAATTTCACGATTCTGGTCATATACTTAGGAATAGTGTTAGTTTTTCTGTACCCATTTTAGCTACGATCTCGTTTATATACGTATTTTTTAATATGAAATTTTGTTATTCTTATATTAAGTTTACAATTGTGATGTTAGCATGAGGTCGAACTAGGAATAAGATTTTTTTTTAATTGATGATATGTTGTTTTCTGTACAAACGAATGTAATATAGGTAAAATGTATTAAAAGTCATCGTTTAAGTTGCAAATTACTCTAGACATTTTATTTCACCTCTTTCCTTCTTAATAATACTTAAATTGATTTGCAAAATAATGGATGATAGTGATAAATACAACAAATAGACAAATTAATATTCAGAGTCGCAACTTTCTATTTTACCTATCGAAAAAATTAAATATAATTTTTAAAGTAAACTTTAAATCTACTAAGTAACTTACTTTAACTAAAGAAAAGTTTTATTGATTGTGACAATTTTTGTTTTTAATATGCATACTTATTTTAAAATTAGTTTCTAAATTACACATATCTTTTTTAATAATGAAATTAATAATTACCGCAAGTTGGATACAAAAACAAACGTGTTAATTATCTTTCAATTTTGCTATTTGATGAGATAAGTAAATAAATAAATGAGAGATTTGATGAGTGTTAAATATGGAAACATGGAATTTACGATTGACAAATTGACTTTCATATATATTTTCACGCTGATAACTAAGGTTGAAGTAACTACTTCGAGCTTAAAAAAACGACTAACCTCTAGATTACTGGTACATCCAAATAATTATGTATGTCACATTCTCTTTTCTCTTCTCTTAACTAAATTTCTAAATCAACTAATATCTACTTATAACAACAAAAAATCGGTTATACTAATTTCAGCGGAAAACTGGTTAACAAGAAATTTTGTTTGAAAATCATGTCACACGCATATCTATAATGCATATACGATTAAATGTAGTTTTGTATATATTGTTCATCGTTACACCATAGGTGAAGTTTAACTAGACAAACCATTTTTTTTAAATTTGTCAAAGCTACTTTTTACCAATTTTATTGACTACAAAATAATATTATTGTAAAAAGTTAAAGATCAAAGGCATTTTGGACAAATCTTTATTATTAAAATTACTTATAGTTTTATAGACGCCCCGATATAATATATTCTTAAATGAAGCATCAGGTGAATAGCTAAATATAGGGTAGAAACTCAGACACGAAAGCTATTTCATGCGTCACCCCTTCATGCTTTAGACCTCACCCCCTTTGATAAAATATAGGGAAGCAAAACACATTTTTTCATTTTTTTAATTAAATTTACGGCCTTAACTTTACAATTACACATATCCTTGGTAGTTAGTTATACATTTATATTACTTTAAAATCTTAAAATATTTCTGTGGACATTTTAATATCTGTACGTATGTACAGTAATTTAACATAAAAATTATTTATTTTACTAATTTATTCATATACAATATGAGAAAAGAGCTAAAAAATATTTTAACTATGATTTAAACAATTTCCTCTGAAATAAATGGACATAATGTGCTCTAAAACCGTCGGAATATAAAAAACTGAGCCTACTTATTTAAAAAGTTTTGTCAAAAACATGTTCCCATAACTTTCTATTTCAAAAGAACCTTTTACAACCGCTATTTCTTAAACCTTCCTCTGGGACAATGAGGTATTAAATATATTGATTTGTATTGAAAATCTTTATGTTCAAATTTCACTTATTATACTTCTTTTGTGACAAAACTTTATAGCAGTCTTGTACTGTCTTGCTCACTCCTGTACAGTTAGAAATATTGCCATCACTTTCTATCCTTTGGATACTACGCAATTCCCGAACAGGTAAATGAGGGAAAGGGACAAAGTATGTATTAGGTAATGTGCGAAGGGGATAGAAAGCATTTGATCAAAAACTTCGACTATTTTCGGCTTGGATCGTCTAAAACAATAAAACTAAAATCATGTTCAATAGTCCTGTAATATACTCATTCAATAGTTTTAAGACGGTTATGAAAATATTATTGTAAATGAAAATGATGCCGTTATTTCTTAAAATAATAGCTTGAGATGATTAGTGTTATTCTGTTTTTGTTCTTTTTAAATGTGCAGATAACATTTCTTATTGTTTCTTAAGAAATTATAGAGGTATCTTTTGAAACGTTTAACTTCTTTTATATATTCACTTTTGTTTTGTTATAGTAGATACCGTTTTATTTTAGAATCTTTTCTTCTAATTACTGAAGCTTAACCTTGAAACGATAGATTATAAAAATGATGTCATAATAGTTAGAGGTCCTAAACATAGATTATAAATATTCTTTTAAATATGAACATTTTGACATATTAAAAAAATATTTTTGAGTGTAGAAACGCCCAATGGCGGCATTGTCATTCCGTCGATAGGTCAACGTCCTGATAACGAACGCTCGCGCATACCAAAACACTACTTACTATTAAAACAAACAAAGAAATATTACATATACTTCCTATTTAACGTAGCCTAAAAAATATATATAAATTAATAATTTACCAAGTCGGAAACACTTGGTAATCATTTCTATAAACTTACATTTTACTAGATATATGATTTTCGTAATTTATGCATATTGAGTAAGAATGTCTTACTGAATTAATAATATACCTTTTAGATTTCCATTCTTCGTTGCATAAAACTACTACTAGTATGCAACTTCTATTCAAACGATATGTCATTAAATTTGTTTTTTGTAACTTTACTATTACAATGCTTTTTATTAACATATCTTTGATTTTTAAATAAAACTTAATATACGCGATTATTCATTCCAGTCCGAACGACGTGACGGCCGCAAGCCGAGGTTCGAGTCCCTTAGGGGACGCCCTTGCCGCCGACGACATTGTCTCAAGCGGCTACGTAATGCCCTCTTCCGTACCCAACTCAGCCCTTGTAAAGGCCAGTGGGGCTTACAACATTGGCAAATTCAAAAATATTTCGGATATAGAATTTTATTCAAAATTATGTTTAAAATAATTATAAAGTGTCGTTACACAATTAGAAAAGAAAAATAATTCTTCAAAATGATTAAAAATTGTATAAAATTCGCTCTACGTTTATTTATTTTTAAAATATAGTTTTATACATAAAAAAAAAGAATATACTACATTCGTTCTATAAACTATAAGTTTAAAAAATACTCTACAGACAAGAGGAGTCCATTTGTAGGCAGAAACTTGGTTTTTTCCTTACTTGTCTATGACAACATAAAAAAGTTCTTAGTTTTTTTTAATCATAGTTAAGTGAATTTTATTAAATGAATTTTATGATAATTTAAAATTTCTTTAAAATCTGGCGCGACGATGAATTACACCACTCAATGAAAAGCGAAGAATGAAGTGACCTGACACTAAGCTACTTCTGCCCATCCTGCCATATGCAGATAAAAGGAGAAAACTGAAAAACTAAAAAATCTGTTACACATTGTATCTAGCAAACAGCAGGATAGGCAGAGAGAACACTACGACCCCACTTTCCGCCGAATTTTTTTGGGGCATTGAGTGTTGATTGGCGGAACTCAACGCCGGCTCAAACTGATATGGTATTCATATTATGAAAAACATTTTTGAAGCATATAATAGCTAACACGTCTCTATATAAAGAGGAAAACTGCCGAGAACCTGATTTAATTGTTTTATTACTTTACATAACCAGCCACTTCATGACATATTATCATCTTTAAGGAAAATTATTATTTTTTTATTAAACAAGTTATAATATACTAGTGGACCCGCACGCGGCTACGCCTGCTTGAACTATAAGAATATTTTCGCGTCGGTCATACTCATACTATGCCGCCCGTAGGCTAGGTCATTTGGAATCAGTAGCATCTACGTAATTATTTATTAGTATGTTATACAGTTAACTATAATTTCAATCTAGATTTAATGCTAAAAGTGACTATTATATTCATTTTCATAAGGATGAATATCAAAATGTCGCGGTAACGGTTGCGTAGCGACGCGACGGTTGTTATTAACATGGCAGAATAAATTGCATGTCAAATTAGAAAGTATTTTAATATATAAGTATATATGTGTAATGCAATGTTATATAGCCTATAGCACTTCTGAATAATGCAGCTTTCATACAAAACAAAAACAATGAAAATCGGACCAGTAGATCCAGAGATCTTAGCGTTCAAACAAACAAACAAACTCTTCCGCTTTATTATATTAGTATAGACTATAGATAGTATAGTATATAGTATATATAGTAATAGTATATAGTATAGACAACAACAATACGATGCTATTGGAAATGTATTATTCAGGTATAGATATCCTATATCACGACCAAGAGTTAGGTTCAGATTCGATTTCCATGTGTGGTTAATAAAAATGAAGTTTTCATATATTAATGTTATATAGATGTTCTATACTAATATATTAAAACTGAAGAGTTTGTTATGTTAAACGCGATAATGTGAGGAGCCAGTGGTCTCAATTGAAATCGTTTGTGTTGGATAGTCCATTTATAAAGAAATTTGAGGCTAACACGGGGTCAGAGACACTTTGGACACTTAGAATGTGGTATGTGTCATAACTTATATTATACCCTGCACAATTCTTGGTTATTTTAATATCACTAGTAATACTCGTATATGAAGATCTTTGGAAATTGAATCAATGGTACCTAACCGTTTTATATCCCCTATCTTTCTTAAGAAAAACTATAAGGAAAACTTTACTTTATTTGTTAATGAATAGTAGCTGCAAATTGTTTCTTGAGATATTTTTTGCTTTAATTATGTATGTTTTAAAAACGGGAAAATTATTTTTTTTTAAGTAGATTATGAACAATTTCCGAGTAACATTTTTACGTATTATGTTAAAATTATATTATTGTATGATTCACAAATCTGTCTCTTATAATTATAATTACAATACAATTGTATATAACGAAGAGCTGTAAACGCATTTTATTTTAAAGTTTAAGTTTTTTAGCGATTGAAGCCAACGGTTTGTAGGGGACTAAAGCGAGCAAGAGACGATGCTCCTTAGTATAGTTATAAGGAAAAACTATTAAATACGTAGAAAAAACTTTGATTGTGTTTTCTGAAATGTTATACTAAATGCATATACGTTATGCTCCAAATGAGTACCCTCATATATGTAACTTTATATTTTTTTTCGTTTATTTTATTTCTAGTGCAATATAATAAGTCACCAGTTTAAATAAATTTGAAATAAAAGTCTAAGAATTTATATTATTCTAATTAGTTTTACGTTTAAACTGATATGGTGAAGCCTTGATGGGACATAATTAGTTACGTCGTTTACAATGAAATGAAATACTTGCATACCTGCATAAGTACATAATAAATTACAGTATTAATTTCCCAGTTTGCATATTTAATTTATTGAAATTTTAATGATTATTTTATAAGGATATTGTCTTTAATATGAATTTTGAGCAACTACTCAGTGTTTGTGTAGGAGGAAGAAGAAGACTTTAAACAAACTTATATAAAATCTAGAAATATTATAACATTTTAAGGGAACCCTTTAAATTTGTAAAATAAACAAAGTGTTATAATTAACAAAAGTATAGATAGACATCTAAGAGTATTACTTTCGAACTCTACATATTGCAGAATTTTTTTAGACTTACATTGTATCCCATATAAAACAGGATCGACAGAGTGTAGTGAGTCTTAGTGGTAAGACACTCCGTTCCTCACGCATCGCCCAGAGTCAGCTCGTGTTGAGTGGCTAAACTCAGTGCCGCCTTTCAAATTATATGCGCTGAGAAAAAATATATATAAAATATGTATAAGATACTATAACGTTTATTACAACAATATACATAAATAATGTTTTGAAAAAAATGTAAACATAGTAAATGTAACGATAACATACCAGCTGTAAGAACAATTGGATAATTAACATATATATATGAACTTATTATAATTATTCCAATGCATTCGATTCATCAAGGACATATAGGAATGTCGTGTACAAACTATAAATAGGATTATTTATTAAAATATATCCGTCGTGTCTCGGCA
>DWNA01002395.1:0-11850 GCA_018249835.1 Heliconius besckei
GTTGATAGGCAGTTTCTAGTACATTTGGATAATTTTTAAAATTAGGTGGTTTCGGGAGGCGGTGAGGTAAGGCCCGCTCGTTATCTAGCCGGCGATGACAGGCATACATGTTTAAACCTGTTTACGCAACAAAATAACAAAGAAATCGTAAACCGAATAATTCGGCCGAATATCCGGTTCGGTAAAGTTTAAACCGAATAGTATTCGGTATTCGGCTATTCGGTCAAACCACCATTCGGCGCATCTCTAGTAAGTTCCAGCACCAACATTCAAATTTTGTATTTCCTCATAGTAGATACATATCGGTGTTGAGTGTATGGGGAAAAGTTTTAAGATACTCTTAATATATTTTTAGTATGTATATTTCGTTACTTTATCGAAATTTCTTAACATCATATTTGAGAACAAATTCATATTTTCTATTCGTCATCACTAGGTAATTTTTTCTAAAAATAAATACAAAAACAATAGACAATATTTCCATAATTGAAATATTACATGTATTTGTTAAAGTTTTTATTTTGAGTGACATATTATTTCAAAATATTTCTTATGTATTTTTAAATACTTAAGTAAATATACAGTTATATATATGTGAGAATTACCTTAAAGTACTGATAAAATATAGAATTAGATTAAGATAATTCCAGCCATTGTTCCATATTTATATTAGACTTGACGTTTTCTTTATACGATTAAAAGTTTCAAACTAAGAAATTTTTGTTACTTGAGAAAAGACTCCATTCTTTCGCAAGCGCTTAACTGTATACATCGTGCGGTCTTTCAATTTGTTCTTGTTAAAATAAAATGTATAGTAATTAATAAAATAAAATAAATATGTAGATAAAATAACTAAATATAATATTTTATTTATGAAAAATAAAATAAATTGTGATTTTAAATACTGCATGTAATAGTTTAAAAAAACATTTTTAAAGTGTAAAATTGAAAATTGAAGTTAATCAAAATGATATCAATTCTGTCTCCATTGATACGGATGTACGCGTTGGTTTTGACAGGCAAGTGTATAGTTTTACAATTTGTATTACATAGACCAATGGGAATGGGAAATTTATATGACTTCGCTCCTATATGTTAAAAAAATATACAAAAACAACACTACAGTACTATCGTCGATATATTGTATAAATATAATTATGTTATTATAGTAAGTGTGTGTCTATAGACGAGATGGTTACGGGTCCAATTCCCGCTGAGGGGAATTAAATATTTACTATTCATTTCATAGCTCTGGTAGCAAGATAAAGTGCGGCGTTGATTTCCGTCACTCAACAAAGACTCGAGAATTAGGCAGAAAGTTGGAAACGGAGAGTCTTAACACTAATAGGAGAACCTCTGCCTACCCTGCTATACACATATTATATGGAACAACGTCTGTCTGTTAATGTTTCTGTCTCTCTCACACACAAGGAAAATTTAACTTTGTCATTGTTGTGACTATAATTTTTAAAATTTATAATAATTATAATGTTATCTTTTGCTACTGTATTCTTTCTTTTAAAGACTTTTTTTTTATTTTCAAGTTATTTATGCCTTTTACTAAAAACAGGGGATTTCAAGTCGTGCCTCTTGAAGACCATTCAAGCGCTTTGTATACTAAGCCATACGTTCTCATCCAGCTACGTCCAAATTCTATACGCTTTTTGTCAACTTATTTTTGTTTTTACCATCTTTGTAGGGAGATTTTTACAAATATCTACTACACAAAGATAATGACTTACAAGTATCATAGGCGCGAGTTCAAATCCTGTACGTTCATATTATTATAGATTTCTAAAGTAAGTAATAAGTCACTTACTTGTACTCACTTGGTGCCAAATTTCACAATTGTAGGCCCACAGCAAAATCAATGCCGAAATGATCGTATCTTTTTCTTTAACTTAGAAACTTGTTTAAAATTTGGTTTATTCTGCCTACCTTGATTCGCGGGAAAAAGCGTGAAGCTGCTTTTTTAAAATTGATGTAATTATTATTGTACAATCAATGAAATTTGTTTACGCAAAAAATATTATTTGGCCTACAATTATAATTAATATAGAAAAACACGAATTAAGCAGAATGCTTGAATTATGCATTTGTGAATTTACACGTGTGTAGACTCAATTACAAGCGCAGTATAAGTTTATTGTTTACCATCTTTTTATACCTATTATTATTTTATTACTTGTATATTAATATGATCAATTAATCCGTAGTTAAAAAGTCTCCGATTATACACGATGGTTGTGGGTTCGATCCCTATTTCCAAGGCCAGTCGTGGCCCAGCAAGCAAGCGTATGAACGCGACAACTTGTGGGTTCGATTCCCATTAAGAGAAGTTAGTTTCATTTCCTCGCTCGGGAAACAACAAAGCGCTGGGTGATGTTTGGCCATTAAACACGTAGGTATATCTCGGAATTAAATGGAAAATAATGAACGGTGAACACAAGGTTCCATTTGTGTACCCTGCTATATGGAGAATATAATTATCTCTTTAATCTACTTTACTCTTTAAGTGGTAACCGCACTAAACTTATTTTCGTTATTTTATTTTATATATTACATTTTCTTTTAACGTTAATTCGGAAACATAATAATTTTTTTTATTATTAAAGCAGTAAAAGCGTGGGAAGAAACTGAAGTCTTAATCGAAACTAATAATACAATGATATATATGTAAATCTTAGGCATTCGCACCATATAATTTATGCATTCTAAAATTATTATTAAAACAGTTGTTGTACAGTGACTAATAGGAAAATATGGAAGTTTAGTATTTTTTTTACACTTTATCAAAGAAGTTTTTTTTCATTTCGCCATTAAGAAGTTGCTTTTTATTTGCGTATTATGTGTCGGAATATAATGCCGACAGAGTTCTTAATTATAATTATTTTGGGTGTTATATGTCTATTCATTTTGATGGTATAATTAAGAATAGTCAGCTTCTTTTCCTCTCGCTTTCTACGCAATTGTAAATTTAAAATTTCTTGAATGGCTTGAATAATTTAAATTAATACTTAAATTCTTTTTTAACATTGGGTTAATTAAAAATAATAATCGGTAACAATATTGCAAAGCGCCCTTAAAAAAAAAACCTTCATATATTATGTATTTACAAAAAAAATACTGAATCGGTCTAATAATGTAGGTCCGGTCTAATAACCGGTAGATAATAATTTAGGTCGCATTTTTTTAAGCCATTTAAAATTACGCTTATAAGATAATTCTTATAATTCGCTAATATGGTACCAAAGTGAAGTAATTCAGTATATTGAATAAGTAATCCTGTAGTTCAAGCGGGCGAAGCCGCTAGCGGTTGCTAGTACACTATAAGTAGCTATATTGTAACTAAGCTGCAAACAAATAAATTAAATGACAAAGATAAAGATTAGATGAAACCATCTATAAAATTAAATAAAGCAAGATTAACTATAATTATAATAGTACCTATTGTCTAACTTAATTAAGTTTTTTAGCTTCACGCTATATCCACCTAGTGTTAAGACACTCCGTTCTCTACTTTCCGTCGAAATTATTGAGGCATTGCGTTCAACAATGGCGGAACTCAATTTCGCGCAAATTTCTAAATTTAATTTGTTTTGTTTGTATAGAAAAACAATTAAAGCCAATTCTTAATTACAGTTAATTTGGGGGTTCTTACAACTGGAATGAGCCTTGCATGGTCATCACCATCGCTGGTGAAATTAAGGAATCCTAATGAAACCCCTTTGTCACGACCGCTTACAGATGAGGAAGGATCTTGGGTGGTATCTGGAGGCTATTTAGTATCAATTTTCAGTGAGTTTACCACTAAACCTAATATTTCTTCATATTACGTATTTGTTTTAAATATCTGAATGATGTCTTTATTTGTATCTAAATGCAAAAGGTATACGTCGACAATACTCTAGATCTGAAATAAGCTACGTAGGTTCCTGCAGAACTACTCAATTTTATATATCTTGATTTTTTTAATTATTCCAGCTAACGTGGTAGGTGGTGTGCTTATTGACGTAGTTGGAAGAAAGCTATTTATCTTATTGGCAACTATACCCAAAATACTCTGCGCGTTAGTCCTTATATTTGCCAACGAAGTGTGGATTTTCATATTATGCAGAGCGGTGATGGTCGTGGTTGATAGTTTAATGTTAATTGTGGTACCAATATATGCATCTGAAATGGCAACTGTGAGTATTATTAAGAATATATAATTTTAAATATTTGAAAGGTTACAGTTTGGGTTATGACTGGTTACTAGGACGCTATATAAACCACATTGAATTTAAATTTCTAAATATCTTTAATTTATTTTATGAGTATCTACTCATAAAATAAATTTAAACGTTAAGGGTTGATATCCCCAAAGATCCTTTATCAGAGGATTAATGACAAAAATATGTGTGTGGTGTTTCGGGATTTCGGAATTCGAAATTCATTAGAATCCAGTGCAGTTTTCCCATGCCTATCTGGCTAGAGTCTTTAGTCTCATATAATTTATAGCACTGAGGACATTTGAAAAGCGTACATAAGCTCTACATATATATATATATATGTATATTATGTTTTTGAAATTTAGTTTATTTTATTCTTTGCAGAAAGATCACAGAGGTGCCTTAGGGACTTTCCTTCAGTTATTTTCTTCATTGGGAGTTCTATTTACGTTATCTGTCGGTCCGTTCATGTCATATAAGAACTATAACATCATATTGACTTGTGTTATCACCGTCCTAAGCATACCCTTGTTTCTATTACCAGATACACCATTCCATATATATGCTAAAGGTAAAACATATTTTTTTGTGCATGGAGTGAAAAAATAATTTTAGTTGAATTCATTTCGATTCCAATAGAAGTTACATAGAGGATTGTAATATGCAAAGTTAACGCAAACGAAACTTTGGGCGGCAAATAGTCAATAATAAAAAATATACGCATGTTCTTGCGTCATTAAGTTCTGTTAATGACTCTAGAGTACGATATAAAAAATTCTGAAGGGGACAACCATGTGTTCCAAATCCAAGAGGAATTTAGAACAAAACTGAAGGGGAAGGTTAAAGCTGAAGGTGTAACACGGGGCAAGCAACAACAACTACTCTTATAGCGCAGTAAATTCCTCAGATAAAAATAAACATATCGTACTAGAAATATTACTCCGAAGAAAATCTTAAAACTTAATGATGAATTTAAGTTTTTTGTTTGTTTTTATAATCTTAAATGAAAATTTTATATATTTTCAGGTCGCCACGAAGAAGCTTTAAAAGTATTAACAACTATACGAGGATCACAAATACGTGCAAAAGAAGAATTAGAAGAGTACAAAGTTACGGAAGGTAAAACGGAGAAGAAAATGGAGAAGTCCACATTGTTGACAAATAAGACATTCTTGAAAGCAGTGTCTTTGGGCTTTGTACTAGGCGCTGGTAGTCAGTTAATTGGTTCAAATGCTATTAATTTTTACTTGCAAACTATTTTGGAATCCACTAAAACTAATGTGCCTCCAGAAATAGCTTCAGTCACTATAGGAATAATTCAAGTTTTGGCCAGTTTTTCTACCACATTAATCATGAATTCTTTTGGGAGGAGGACCATTTTATTGTCGTCGCTATTTGGAATATTGCTTGGATTGGTAATTAATTATATTTCTTAAACCTGATGTAAAACATAATTTTCTATAATTAGCACACAGTATTTTGCTATAAAAACCGTAATATAATTTTATATCTAGAGAATAAACCAAACTGCGTGAAGAAAAAATATTTTAAAAAACATTATTTTATGAGACGGTCACTTTACCCATTTTTCCTGTTTTTTGTCAGCTTCACGCTTTATCTCGCATGTAGCAGGGTAGGCTGAGTGGGCCTAGTGTAAAGACACTCCGCTCCCCACTTTACTCTTAGAAATAATTATAGCGCGGGACCTAACCGCAGCTTCGCCTGCTTGGAATTGTTATATCATAGCAAAATTACACAAAATCTTTGCATAAATAGTAACCTGTGTTATTCTGATGTATAAACTGTAAAGTTTCATCACAATACGTTTCGCAAGTTTTAGAGTGAAAGTGGAATAAATCATCATTTAATTGCTTTTGGTGTTTATATTGCTTACCTATTAAATACTTATAAAATAATTTAATTTATTTTAGATCGGGCTTGGTACATTTTTTGAGGTAACCTTTGATACTGGAGACGAAATAAACGGCTTAATGAATTATTTACCCATCATTTCCTTGATTCTTGTCGTTTTCTGCTATAATGTTGGTCAGTATTTTCTCTCTTTTTTTCTTTCAGTTTGCCTAACTTTCTGGACTCAGGTGGAGCCTAACAGAGCCTGGAAATGAAAATAATTCATTTCTGAAATGAGGAGTTTGACCACTGCGCAAGCATGGACTCTAACACTCTGTATTCCTCTATCTGGATAATTAACTTGGAACCTAGTATTAAGACGCTCCGTTCTTATTGAGTCTCTTCCGTTCCCCCACTTTTTGCTGAATTTTTTTAATATTATAAAGTAGAATGTAAATATTAAATTATTCGTTTCTCTGAGTGGGAATAGAATCCACAACCGTTGCGATTAGAGTTTCCCGCTTATACCCCACTTGTACCATGCCAGCCTCATACACTCTATAACTATAGCATTCTGTTCTCCACATTCTGTAAAACAAACCGGGTTAAAAGAGAAATATGTAATGCAATATAAATTAATTAATTAAATATAAATTAAGTAATTCTCGTAATTTACTATATAATTTAATGTATAATTCAGAAAATACAACCTTCAAATACTTTGTCCGCATAGTATATGTAGGTATGTTCATAAAGAAAATTTATAAGTATAGTATATTTATCTATTACGTAACTAGTTAAATTAGAACAATTGCGTAACAAAATGTTACTTAAATAAACGTTTGTATAATAGTTCTATTCTATATTATACGACATTAAATAACACATAATATGTTGTTTTAAATGGTATTGTATTGTTATTATAATAACTGAATGTTATATTATAGGGGCGGGCATAAGTGTGCTACTCTAAACGTGACAGGTTGTGGGTTCGACTCCCACTCCAGAAAATTATTTAATTATTATTTTAATTTCCTCGCTTTGGCAGACTAGGCGTTGAGTTCCAGAATTCCGCCGAAGCTGGTGGAAGAAAGTATCTTAACTGGTCAAGTACCAGTTTTTTTTAAATAAGTGTTTTTCTTTACAAACAAATTTGTCAGTCTTTCTAGTATTATAATAATTTTTATTTTTATTCAACAGGCATCGGTTCATTACTGTGGGTGGTGACATCTGAGTTATTCGAGGGTCCCTCCAGAGCTATAGGAGTATCCATCAGCATTACTTCTTCGACTGCATTAATATTTATCACTACAAAGTACTTCGCTATAATGACTACCGCTCTAGGACCAGCCTCTAGCTATTGGTTCTTTTGTGTAATGTGTGTATTATTGTTTATAATAATAGCCATTTTCATGCCAGAAACAAAGGGCAAAACGTTTAGCGAAATACAAGTAGCTTTAGGTGAAAATATTGAAATAAATAATATTCATTTAGAAGGTAAAGGCGTTGCTTGATTTTGTAAGGAGTTGATAAGTATTACTCACACATTTAGGCAAAAAATTAGAAACCTATAAATAATTGAATGAAGAACATAAGTATACCTCAATTGGCTGGATCGCTACAGTTACCAAAAGGCTCGTCACTTTTTGTTCACATAAAGTGAAGTTCACGACTTTCAATAAATCATAGCTTAAGTTATTATTAGTACATATAGTTCTGTATAAAAATATTGTAAAAATACTGTAACAGGTTTTTTTTGGTCAATTCAATTGTTAGCGCAATTGATTTTGATTGTTATTCGGAGAAATCGTTAATGTTTAAATTTTATTTCTCTGTTCTGGTAAAACAAAACGCTGCGTTGGGCACACGCTACCCAACACGGTATGTCTTGAACTTGGGTCAAAAGCTTTTCATGTCTCTCAGTCACCCCGAAATCTATGAAATTTATTTTATCAGGCCCGGGGCCAAAGTCTTTCTTCTACATAATATTTTTTATAAACATAGGTAGTAATTAATATAACAATTAACTGTGATTTTGTGTAACAGTGTTTATTTCATTATTAAAAAAGTGTTAATTTTATTTTTGTTTTATTATAATTTAATCTTCATCATCATCATCATCAACAGCCATATATTGTCCACTGCTGGAAATAGGCCTTCCCCAATTCTCGCCACCACACTCGATCCTCAGCTCTTCGGACCCATCCGCTTCCCGCCAACCTCTTTATGTCGTCGGCCCATCTGGGGGTGGTCCCACAGGTCGTTTTGAATTCGGCCGGTCGGAATTTAATCTTAATAATGTATAATAGTAACTGCTTTGAAAAATAATATAATGTTTAGTGTAAATAATTAATGTTTGTTTGTTGAAACGTTTGTTGTTAAGTCTTATAGTAAAATGATGATGATTTTTGTGAACAGTATAAATAAAAGGATTAATAATAAATTAAAAAAGGAATAGAATTTAAAAGACTTTCATTTAACATTTATAAATAATATATTTGCTTATTATATTTTTCTTTTCGTACCCCCTCGTCTTTTGAAAGTCGTTCTATATTCGATAACTGTATATTTTTTTATGATCCTATTACCATTTAATAATGTGATGATGGAACATCAGAGAAGTATAGTGAACTTTTAAATCTTATACATTTAAGAGTTCATTCTACTTATGTTTTATATAATTTCATATAATACTCATGTACTTGGTTCTTGTAGTCTTGATCTGATGTTATTGCTGAGTTGATGATGGCAAGAGCCTCAGCTCCTCCATGATTACATTAATAAAATGATGATGACATGATTACATTAGGGGATTTTAATAAATATTTTTGTATGTTATAATAAATTATTTTCGGACCATCCTAGCTATTAAAAAATAACTTCTAAATACACTGAACAAAAGCTAGACATGGAAACGAAAGCCAAAATTTCTACTCAATTGTTTAAAGTCAGTCGAGATCAATTATGATTTTATTATAAGTATAAATAAAAGTATAACAATCTCTGCATACACTCTAAATTCGGTAATAACATACAGAATTATTAATCAATTTTATTTGTTTTACGGTTACTTTAAAATTTTGATCCTAAATTTAATTTTATCAACATTTGAAAATGAGAAATATACAGAATTATATAATTAAATAATATAATAAAAACATTAATATTAAAAACAAAATTAAACCAGCAAGCTGTAAACAATGAAATGTCATGAATAAGTTGCAACTATTGTTATTTATAAATGAAGCGTATAAATATGTTTCTAGAAAAATATAAATGTTAATTTAAAATTTCACACTCATTCAAATATCTGCATGTGTACATACAATATTTGTATTGTAATAAAATGGTTTTTAGTGCAACGTTTCTCCCGCATGTAGGTAAGGCCAGAAGCTTATGAAACTAATTTCTCATCTTTCTGCACATTATAAAGACGACATCGTGCTTTACCTTGTGTCTTTATCCGTTATCTTTTAAGAATTAAAAAATATATATATTTATTATTTTTAAGCTTCACGCTGTATCCCGCACACAGCAGGGTAGGCACAGGGAACGTAGTGTTAAGACACTCCGTTCCCCACTTTCTGCCGAACTCTGGAGGAATTACGTGTTGAGGGGCAGAACTCAACGCCGTATATGTCACTTCCAACAAATTCAATTAGCCGTTCAATGGACGGCCTAGCATCTTTGTAAAACAACGCCGTTCAACTAGGGTCCTTAGTTATTCAGCCATTTGAACAAGCAGGCAAGTGGCTTAGATGGATGACGTTTCTTAACTTGCTTAGCCTATTTCGCCAGACCTTCCAATCTTGGCGGGACGTCACAATTTTAAGCCGAAAATTTCCCGAGGCAAAATTCCGAACGGGACTGACATGTTCCCGCTTTTCGTGAATTAATCCACGCATTTTGAAAATGGTTTTTAATTTCTGTATGTTTTCAACAAGTTACACATTTTACAGTCATATGATAATAATTATTTCTCACAGTTTCTGAATTCACTTAAATACACTAAAATTATTTGAATTGTGGGGATTATTGTTATCTTTGTGCTAATAACCATTTTAATCCTTAGAACATTTTGATATTTCAAAGCGATAGGTAGGTAGAAAAGATTTTTTTTTAGTAAAATTATATTGTTAAAAAATGTATTTGTAGGTAGTAAAATTAAATAACTGTAAAACAAGGAAAAGCATGAAATTAACATTTTTCTGGTGAGAAGTGATATACATATATTTGGAAAAATGAAATTAATAGTATCTCCAGTGGTACGACAATATGCACTAGTTGTAACTGGTAAGTTATTTTTTTAAATATTTTTTCAGATTTTTACGAATTTTTCGCTTAGTTTCCGAAACTTTACGTATAGAAAGGCGGAACTTAATTCTGCATTTTCCTTCCTAAAGCGAGGAAATGAAAATAATTAATCGTAAACTTTTCCAAAAAATATGAAAACATAAAAAAATATAAATATATAAACACTAACTACACCTGTGTTAACTTAAACATAATTTACATATCAAACACTAGCGACCCTAATGCGGCTTCGCCTGCTTGACAAAGCGTGACTATAAACGCGACTGGTGGTAGAAATGAATTCGGCGGAAAATGGGGAACGGAGTGCCTGTGCGGGATGAAGCGTGAAGCAAAAGAAATACTTGTATAACCATATCATACACCGTGTTTTCTCTATCGTATATCGTATATTTCCTTCCAGAACAAAATACTGTAAAGCTACTAAAGTTAAAAGATGGTAGTTAGAGGTTATAGAGAAAGATCTCTAAAAGTACATTTTGAATTTTCCTACCACATGAAGCGTCATTTTCATGGTGTCACCTGGTGGTGGTGGTTCTATAATAAAAATGTAATCGACCTCTTTTCTTATAAAAATATATTTTAATTAAACAAATGGGACGATGTCGATTATATTTTATAGTAAAATTATTGCGAATATGAAAACTATCAATATAAAAACAAAACACATGAATAAAAAAAGTTGTAAAATATATAAACATTGTTGTAATATATGTAGCTTCTTGAATCTAGTAATATAAAACACTTAAACTATAAACGAAGTAGTAAAATAATACTTTTGGTTATTAGCATTACTTTAGATTATTTAATAGAAAAACATTTTTGTCTGTTGACTGTCATTTTCATCTTTAGCAAAAAGGTATTAAGGTTTCCTGTCGTTACCTTTTAATGTAAATTTACCTTGAAAAATGAATCAAAATTATCAGAGTTAGATATTTTTTATTCTAATACATTTATAGTACTTTTATTACTTAGATAAGATAGCATAATTATTTTAAAGGCTAATTCTTAAGTAAGTAGTAATATATGGATTCATCTTCTGATAACTTTAGTAAAGGTCATCTGTGTAATTTTAAGGTTTTACTTTTAATATGCTTCAATTCAATAGCTGAGAGGCAGAGGGAAGCTGGAAGTCTAGTGTTAAAGACACTCCGTTATTTTGACATACTTCAGTTCCCCATTTTCCTAATTCTGAAGATTTGCGCTGATTTTCTCGTTTCCTCTCCCGCCCGTTTCCGCTCGTTTCCTCTCCCTGGTAACAACCAGGGAGAGGAAACGAAAATATTAAATGTTCAATTCCTCGAGAAGAAATCGGGCCCACAACATGACCCATTCGCACGCTTCACGCTTTAAACTTAAGCTTTTAAAAGATTTTATAATAAGAAATATTTTAACAAAATATGTTAAATTTGTTACAAATGATATTTATAGTAATTGAAAAAAACAATGCTACCAACAAAATCTTATTACGATTATT
>DWNA01002396.1:0-11848 GCA_018249835.1 Heliconius besckei
TACCTATAATTAACACTCTCGTGAATATCACGACCACCTACAAGTTGCTTTATGCGTTGGCTTCTTTAAACTGATACATGTCACACTTACTCGTGAATTAGAGTATACCGCGTTCAACGGGAGAACACGCATGTCTATTGTAAAGAAACTAAAATACAATACAAACGAATACAATTTCTTCTATATTATAATTTGAACTTTATTAACTTAAGTTTCTTATGTTAAAAAAATCCTTCTATAATTCTGATTTAGTTCTGATTATAATATTTAAAAAAAACATATAAATTATTTTAATAATGTTAATTTCTATTGGAATGAATATTTTTTTAAAAATATACTCATTGATGAAAAAAATAAGGATTTTCCTTGTTTATTCGCTTGCTTATCTTAAGATGTCAAATCAATGTCAATGTCAAAATTTTGATGCACGCCTTAAGCACAAGCTTCTCCTTTAGCACAAGCCTTGACGCAACATAAATTAAATTTGAGAAAATTAAAAAAAAAAGTTCGACAACGCATAGTCAATCGACTAAATCAATAAATACAGTCAGTTTTAGTAATATTTTAATAAACAAATACAATAAAAAGGCCGTAAAATACCTAGTAAAACTATTCAAGCGACGCACCATAAGAAAATAACATGAAAATAAATATCCCTTATCGGTACAAACGATAATATAGGCATGTATTCGAGCCATTTATATCTGCCCCTCAAAGATCAATCATGTTTGTTGTGCCTGGGTGGTACGCTACGCTAACTATAATATTTATTCAGCGAAAGGTTCACAATGGAAACGTATTTCAAAGACGTGCGTATTGCCTAAAGCGTCCTGCCCGGCCTTACCGGACCACACGTTATATGATAATAATATGCTAAATATATGTTATCATTATTATTATTGTATTATGTCTATATTAAGACAATTATTATATATTTATTTATGTTTGCTTTTGATCGCGCCGTCGTCGACTTGCCTTCAAAAAGTAAAGATTGACTCATATCATGCACAACCAAAGAACCATTTTTTAATATATTGATTTATATTACTTTTATGATAAATAGTTAAAATATTGAAATAATTCTATGAACTTTTATTATATAAAAAATCTTGTACCATAAACAGCCGTTCCTACTTTCATAGAACTATTGAACAATTAGGTCTATTGAACAATATATATATACTCTACATTCTACAATTTTCCAATAGTTATAAAATAAAAGGGAACAAAATAAATAATTTTAGAATTGTTATTAAATGGTTTGTTATAATTAAAAGCTATATAACAAATACAAAAGTCAAAGACAAAGGTTATTCTCGAACAAGTATTACAATAGTCTTCAATTATCTCTAACAAATTGGCCATTCAATTACCTTGTACGTAGTAATAGCAATATGACTTGTTCTATAACGACTAAACAACAAACATGTTTCTTACAACATAAAAACAAGAGGCAGGTTACGCAAGAATGGTTCCCAACAAAAAGTAAATATAGACTCCCTTTAAAGTTCTAGGAAGTTCAACAGCCTGGCAAACCGGAAAGGGAATCCTTCCAGTTATAATTGTATCTACAACACCTATAAGCAGTCGGTACGTATCTACGTATTTTAAATAAGGCATAATATTTTCTAATCATGTACCAAATAGTAAATATGTTTAATAATCGAAGATAATTATACTAGATAAATATAATTAATACTAATTGATAATACATTTTTATAATTAATTACAAAATAAACAAAGATATTAATATATATTTTGCTATATTTGTATGGAGATATATCATATATATTAAAAACGCCATACTATGTATTTGCAATTGTTTATAAAGGAGTAGAGTCGAGTTAGATGTTGGAATTTTAAGTCTTTTATATGCAAATTCATATCAATTTATCAAATCAGACAGCTCAATGGGTTACTACTTTCCACACTGTAGACAAAAAAAAAGCAAATCGCATATACATTCTTTCCTGTGATTTAGATACATATTTAGTGCCTAATACTATCTTATAGAAATAAATTCTGAATAATATGAAAAAAAATATTTAAATTCTTAGACAGTTTACTTATACTTATAATAACATAAAATAGCTAATAATTAAAACATTAATTAAATAAGTTACACAGAGTTCAATGAATTTTTGTATTTGCGGTGCCAGCGTGATTTATAATTAATTTATTAGAACTAAAAAGGACCAGTCCTATCGCAGAAGCACAAGTGAGTGACTGTAAACGCGACTAGTTGTGGGTTCGATCCCCACTCTAGGAAATGGAATAGTTATATATAATATATGTAGGCATATTATCATTTCTTCGCTCTCACATAACACGTAATGCCTCCAGAATTCGACGGAAAATGGAGAACCGAAAGTCTTAATATTAGGTTCCATCTGCCTACCCTACTGAATACGCGTGAAGCTGACTAAAATTAAAACAAATAAAAATTTATATCGTATATATAATATAGTGTACGACTGACACTAAAAAATGCAGGTACTTTATAAAGTAGCATTTGGCACAAACATGGAGGGACTCGCGCCGTCGAAAGTTATTGCATACAAAATCAATTAAGCTTTTATTGTTGCCGCCCAATGAATAATTGGGTTCGGCGTCATTTAAATCATAAATGAGATACATAAAAGTGTTTACATATTTATTTATTACCTATTAAAACAGATGTAGTGCCGTATCTCATCTACACACTATATACATAGATCAATGATTCAATATACCTGCTATGTAGTGTTATAGACACCATTATATATTCTTTATTTATAATCAATGTCATGCTGTATCCTGCATACAGCAGGGTAGGCAGAGAGAACCTAGTGGTAAGACACTCCGTTTCCCATTTTAATAAAGCAATTTATATTTTATTTTATTTTTTTAAGACAATAATTTAATAATATACATATTTTTGCCTTACTACTTAAGTATAAAGTAAATGTCAAATGTGAGTCACATTCACCCACTGAGAGTTCCGTACCAATTTAGGTCAACGGGAAGTAGGACTTATAAAAATTGACAAACTTAAGTTTGCAGGCGTATGCACTCATTCTGTATAAAGTGATATAAGTTTGTGTTATAAGTTTGTAGTCATAAATTGTACTACGAAATACAAAAGAAAAATCCGGTTTTTGGATATTTTTTTCTTTATTTCCATTGTAGGTTCGCACTTCGAGTGAAATTTCATTACTGTAGGTTCACGGGAAGTACCCTATAAAAATTCAGCAAAAACGATGCGTAACAATGCTCGTAATTAAATAGAGTAGTTTTTAATGAATAATTGAATATTATCCATTAAGTACGAATTAATAGTTATATTATTTAGTTGTGGTAACTTAGAAACTTGATGTTTTTCTATGCTGCAAAACAAATATACATATTTGATATTAATTTCAGCTTGATACCTTCACGCGATCTCGGGGTAAATGGTCTTGACAGGCGGACAGACCGACGACAGAGTGATCCTATAAGGGTTCCATTTTTCCCTTTGATACCTCAAAAGGAACCCTAGAAATATATAACGGTTAACCTATATGCTAGTGGATCACCATACAATGTAAATGTGACTTCGTTCTGTTTCCAACATTCTCACGATCGGTATAAATGCGGTAAATAATCGCAAAGAACCTACTTTCAATAGGCTTGTTATTTGCTTCTAATTGTTTTTGATAGTAGAGTCTAATCCCGTTTGCTGGGAATGTATTTCGCTTTATTGTATGATAATTTGCTCTATTTTAAAACGTTATGAAGCTTGATATACGTACATTACGATGATAAAATGTCTCTTGAAGCCAGTCGTGGCGTTGGACCGTTGGCGTGGCGTAGTGTAAATACAATAAACGCGACTGGTTGTGGGTTCGATTCTTACTTAAGGAAATTACATATTTAATATTTCTATTTTCTTTGCTCTGTTGTCGCAATGCCTCCATAATTCGGCGGAAAATGGGGAACGAAGTGTCTTAACACTTAGTTTCCTCTGTCTACCTGGAAAAAAAATTGCAAAATTATTATATTTATAACAACGATATAAAGATGTAAACAAGGAAGCTAATTATTTTTAAAAATAAATATAATTTATATCTGATTTACGGTAAGTTAGTTATAAATGACCATAAATCCGAAAACGCTGTAGACTAGCCAGTGACATTGCGCAGGCGCAATAAATAAGCGTTTTAAGTGAATACCGGTGTTGAGTCCGTCCGTCGCGTCGTCGGTCCGCGCGCTCGTAATGCACGTCGCGCCGAAACAAAGGCCTATAATGTAGGATCGTATCGGGAACATCGGATCCCTTCGCAAATTGGTTTATTGAGATTGCAGCGACGGTGTAGTATAAAAATGTCACTGGACACTTTGAGCTTCTTACTCATTTTATTAGTAGTTTTTTTATATAGGTATATATATATATTTATTACTAGAGGCCCGTCCGCAGCTTCGCCTGCGTGAACTACATTATTATTAATTTCTGTCTCCATGAGTACCTACGTCCTATAAGTGACGTCCATGCAAAATTTGAGACTCCTAGCATTTGTAGTAACGAAGTTTCATACAAACTTTCAACCCCTAAAATAACCCCTTAGAGGTCGAATATTGCAAATTCCCGTCTTAGCGAGCACCTACGTTCTATAAATAATTCGTATACAAAATTTGAGATTCCTAGCACATGTAGTTTCTGAGATTTCGTGATGAGTGAGTGATCTTTCGATTTTATATATATAGATTGATTACATATTTTTTAGTATATTAATAATATTAAATGAAGTGTCTCTTCATATTTATTTGAGAGGTGTCGGACTATGGTGGCTGTAAGTACTTTTACTCGGTGCAAAATGTATAACGTAAGTGCGTCTCTTATCGCTATGTTCTCCCCGCTCACAACGCAAAGTGCTGGACATAAAAAGCAAATTACTTACATATTTTAAAATTTATAAGTATTAGACACGCTTCTAAATTGTTCATAGTCTTGTATAAGACTTTAAACAACAGCAGAATATAAACTTGAACATATTTCCACCTAATTCCATCCTGATTTGTAAATAATTATTCTAAAATACTATAAAGTACCTTATATTTTATTAGAGGGCGCGCAGCTTCGCCTGCTTATTTACACCCTTAAGGGGTAAATTAAAATAAACAACGAAACACGAGTTCAATGAAATATTTTTAAGAGTCTGTATTTCAAATTTTATCTCGGTATAAACTCGGGCCGATTTAAAAAAACTCCATACAAACTTTCAACCCCTATTTCATCCCTTTAGGGTTAAAATTTTTCAAAATCCCTTAGCGAATGCCAGATTACGAAAATAAACATCTATCAAAATTTCACGTTTCTACCTACGGCGGTAACGGCTGTGCGTGCTTCTTACCTCAACCGGTGGACACATGTCCTTTTCTATACACATATAGATTATAGGCGTATATAGTTTATCTGGGATGGGATTCAAATCTTAAAACATGAAAAATAATTAGAGAAATGTACCTACTCCAAATCTACCAGCACATTATTTTAATTATATGTCGAACGATTTTGTTGCAAAAGAATATTTCTGTATTTATATAAAAAGCTACTGATAGTTTTCAAAAAATTCGCATATTTTCATAATAAAATAGTACCAATATTTTTTCTAAGTTATCTTTGTTTTAATCCAGCTTAGTGTAGCATTGTATCACGAGAGGAATAAATAAGCAGTGTAAGTTACCTCGCAATTGCGTCTAACACCGATAGTGGGTTCAATACTCGAACGAGCCCTCGCGCTAACGAACAAGATGCTCGTGCGCAGATAAAGCTAGCATTTTAATATAAACCGTGAATAGTGCGACACATTCAGTATTATGTAAAAGCTATACATTTTTATGTTTTACCAAAAAATGATTTTATGTTAGAAAAAGAAAATGTAGAAACACTTTTATTAATTTTTTTGAGCTTCTGTTACATTAAGCGCAACGTAAATGGGAATAACCGCTAAAAGAAACCACAAAGATTCCTTTAACGATACAATTAGGTTTTTTTAATATCGAAAGACGATAGTTTTTATGATGGCCAACGATATTGTGAGCTAGCCGCAGAAAATAATAATATGCTTCAGTACATACTGAATACATTTAATACAAAAGTAAAATTTGAAAATTTTGTTACGAACCACAAAGTTAATATATGTAATTTTAATAAAAATAGAATTATATCAAGCACACACATTTCAATATCCTATAAAGTATGAATATGAACGTATATTATGTCCATATATATTCAAATCAAAAAAATACGAAACCATTTATATTTAGGCTCAAATAATCAATACTTAAAAAAAAAATCACGACCAAAAAGTTTTTATACATATATCTACAAAAATCCTTTTTTGACATAAACGAGATCAATCATCAAAAACTATTACTAGCAACCAATAAATAAACCATTTCATTATACAAATGTAGTCATAAAAGATGCTTAATGTTTCTCATCAACGAGGGTCCATATACCCACTATAATTGTGTGGGTACATCACAAACCGAATGGAACATTTATATAGCCGTCAGATCGAACAATTATAAAGTGCACAGCTTTACTGAGTCAAATTAATACCTTCGATGTAATCTAAGGCTATTGAAAAAGCATTTATGTCTTGATGGATTTATTAAATTGTCTTAAGTTATTTACGAGAGCGTGTAAAGACATGTATAGGTACTATGTATTTACCATAATTGTCGACAGGAAACGGCGGAAGTATAAAAATGCTAATTTGCGAATAAAATTGGCCTCCTGGTATTGCAGTTACGATAGCGATTATTGCACTAAGTGACTGCAACAGGAAGTCGTGGGTTTCATCTTAGAAGTTAGGACACGTATAGATTTAAAAGCGATAAATCTCGTATCCCCGTAAAATATTTGTTTTTTTTTATTTACCTACTTATTTTTAAATTGAGTACGTAACTAACTATTTTTTGAATATTTAAAAATTTTTATCTGTTGATACCATCAATATCCAGCAAAAACCAGAAAAAACGTCACGTTTGTTGCATGGTGACTTCTCTGTGTATTTATTTTATTCTGTTGTTATTGTTATAATGGCAATAGAAATGGATCATCTGTGAAAATTTCAAGTGTCTAACTATCACAGTTCATGAGATACAGCCTGGTGACAGACTGACGGACGAACACTAGAGTTATAGTAATAGGTTCCCGTTTTGCCCTTGCTGTACGGAAACCAAAAGAGCAACAGCAGCTTTTGACACAATTTTAATTTTTATCTATTTAAATTCTCTATTAATATTTCATACTGTTTTATTTATTAGTAAAAACCAAAGCCGTAATTATTTATAACTTACCATGTCCGCCTCGCTAAGCAAAATAAATAAAATACGTACAACATCAAAGCTTATCTCTGTTCAGAGTGACATTTGCATTAGATACGTCAGTTATCATTCTTATAGAAAACTAATATCTAATTAAGTAACTAAGGGGCCATTCAAACTTCAGTTTCCTAAGTAACTACCGCTTGAGCTTGACATTAAATAAAAATACACAACTTAAGTGCTCTCATGACCGGTGCGGTGGCGGCAAACGTCTTGAAATAATATTATTATTGATCATTACAAACAATAAAGAAATTACAAAATATATATACCTATTATTAAAATAACGAAAATAAATATAGTACACTTTTGAGTACAGTAAGTAAAAGCTTTATAAATAACATGAAAATTTTGTCAAACATTACAAAAATAGTAATGTAATACTAGCGCTATGAATATTTTATTTAAAATTGTGTCCCACATTTATAAAATAGGTACATAATTAACTACAATATTTGTTCAAATGGTTTCATTCTATTTATTCATAGGTAGGTACAATAGGCACCTTGTAATTTTTACTTACATTAGTTTATTTCTCGTAAGTCTAACATTATGCAAACATATCTAAATATATTATTAGCCAAGCAAGCTTTAAGAAATAATCTCAAAGCTCTCAAAGTTAGAGATTACATTGCAAAGCCGTCAATAATCGATCTTACGCAATTAAACAAATCACCATATGAGCGAGACGACTCATCCTGCTAGAAAATATCTGGTTCCGCGTGAGATTGTAACATCCTTGCTTTTTATAGAAACCAGTCATGTTTAGAACGTCGTTTCTTTAACGTCCACCGACACGTCATAAGGGGATGGCAAGTCTAACTAGTATAGAAAACTAGATATCCACAGCTGGAGGAGTTAGAACGATTTGCGACGAAGGTTTTGTTGATACGCTATCAGCTGTTCCGGCGCAGTCCGCCATGGTAGCGCGCTCCGAGCGCATGCGCACGGCGCTGAGCAAGCCCTGCGACGCCGCAGCAACCCCCCCTTTTTGAATTAAAAAACATTGAGTTGAACTTAGTATGTGAATATGAAATAATTATAAAATGACACGCCAGCTCGTTCGTGTGACTAAATTCTTACTTGCTGTGATCACTGTGTTCTGTGTGAGCTGGATCGTCAGTGTCAACGAGTGGCACTCGAGGGTGCACTGGAGAGGTCGTCGTGTTGTACCAGAGAATCCCTCGACGTTGCGCACCATAGTAGCTTACTCGGAAGGGAAGCAAGCCGAGCTCGACAGGCCCTCGCTGATTACTTGCAATACACTTCCAGCTTTTCCAAAAGTGCCATATATCGTAAGAATTTGACTTTTCTTAACAATTTTTAACTACACAAAACCTATAGTTTATGGAGAAAAATTAACATAGTAGCTTAGTTACACGTCTAATATAATTTGATAATAATGATTTTTAAGTGTTTCATAAAAAAATGTCTATTTAATATATAAATTCACACATCAATAAATATCATTCGCGCCAATAGTAAAAAAATCTATCAATATCTCCATTGATTATTGAAAATAAAAATACGGTAGCAATTAAATCTATTTTTGTACAATATTTAAAATTTGGTCATATTAAAATCTTTGCTGTCCTTTGACGTGTACATGATAAAAATATATTTGCCCCCAATACTGATTTCTCTCCTTTATCTTCTATTTTCAAACACCGATTAGTTACAATTCTATTATAAGTATAGATTACATATTGGTTTTATTTAAGTATGATAAAGAATGATGTTTTATCCTTCATATAGTAAGGTAGGCAGAGAAAACCTAGACAGAGAAAACCTAATGCTTTTGCTTTAAGACAGTTACCGAGCGAGGGAATAAAAACAATTCGTTCCCCGAGTGAAAATCGTATCCACATCCATCACGCCTACAGTCAGAAGCGCCACGATGGTGATAAAATTATAATATTTTAAACTGTAAATTATTTAATTTATGCAAAATTGTAGAAATTTAATTTTAATGCACTCAAATTTACATACTAATGCACTCAAATATTTTATTTACAAAAAATGCGCTTCTATGAATTACTATTGTAATTTATTTTAATATAGAAACGTTAACTTCTAAGTTTCTAACAATATATCGTTAGCACATATACATTATGCCGCAATCAACTATAGTTAACGCTCCAGACATTCCCATATTGCCTATGCAAATGACTTAGACAAGAATAAGTGAGAATACATTAAAAAGAAAATAATTATTTAAATTTACTTCCTTGTTTACTCTTAGTAAATATATAAATTTCTTTTTATGTCCAAGAAAAGAAACTTTACGGATGAGTAGATTGACCTTTAACTATGAATATCGATTTTTCTTTTAATTTGAAAGAAAAAATAAAATCAGTAAAAGTTATTAAATATCTAAAGCTTGTTTTTTACACAGCACAGCAGAGTAGGCAAAGGATACCTAGTGTTAAGACACTCCGTTCCCCGTTTTCCGCCGAATTCTGGAGGCGTTGCATATTGAATGGCAGTTGGCAGAACTGAACGACGCGCTTTGCCTCGACTCAAGCACGAAGAAATGCATACATAAACTTAAATCAATATTCATTTCCTCTAGTGGTAATCGAACCCACAACCAGTCTTCACAGTAACACACTTGTGTCCCTGCGCCACGATTGGTCTTTCAAATTAAATAATTTAATTAGAAATTCGAAACTTCTATAGAAATGTCTGCCGTTGAAATATAGGACTAACTTTTAACGTCAGAAATGTCTACTTAAATGATACACACAGTATTGACCACGTACCAACAGGCGTACGGATCAAATAAACCATGTAATATGAATCTTGTAATATCACGTACTTGTATGGAGTTCTCGGTATAAGTTAAAACTTGTTTTATAATACCAATACTGATAATCTATTCGATAGCAGAAGCAAAATAAATCGGAATCAATATCGGATATTTCTAATGGAAAGACGCTGCCCCCGTGCGTGCGCGCATCTCCATTACGTGCGGTGCCCATGTCCATTATACTAGAATGTATGGGACGGCAAAATTATTTAATCTCATATTATCTGTACAGTTATAGCTTTGTCACCGTTAAATATATAACCAGCGGGAAATACGGGCGTGGTATTTTTATAACTTTTCTTTAAACTTTGTAATGGACATGTGTATTACATTCATAGATTCATTTTTTACTTATGTATTATACTAATATACTTAACTTATAATAATAGAATTAGATATTTATGTAAAAAATATAATAAACCGTTAAATTATTTTCTTTATATTTTATTTAAATTCTTTGAAAGTAGGCAGAGGATCAGAGGTCGGGCAGGACAATAAATCGATTATCTTTTCCCGGTATGGGCAAAGTCCCTAGTTCTAACCGAGAAACGTGCCTAACTTCTGACTCCTATCCTTAAAGAAAGAACCGCCACCGCCGCTGCGGTGATAAATGATTCACTATTCTCTATTTATAACATAAACTTTCTTTTCTTTCACAAAAGTACTTAGTAGTAGTAGAAGCCATTGTTTGTTTGTTAAATAATGAAAATTATTTATTAAAAGTTTTATTCGTAACATTCAAAAAATAATTGAAGTATTGATTTAAGGTCATAGATTTGAATCGAAATGAAAGCACATTAAATTGTGAGTTTGTACTCATATTTCTATAAAAATTGAAATAATGACCAATTCTTGTTTGTTTTTCTGTTATTTATACTGTGAATTCTTATTTTTTGCCATACTCCACACCACTGGGTCAAGACTCGTACACTGACTCGTTTTTTTTTTATAAAAATGATATTTTGTAGGTATTAGTAAGTGAATTTGATTAATATATCAAAAAAGAATCTTAAGAAAAATGCCCTGTACAGAGAGACAGACAGATATTAGAAAACAAACATTAAACTATAGGAATTCCGTTTTCTCTTCTGAGACACGCAACTCGAAAAATTAAAAGTTTTGGTATATAAAATGAGTACTACATTACAAGCTGAATATAATTGACTAAATTTATTTATAAGAACGTTACCCTTTTAGTAATTATGCCGTTGAAATCCATCAATTTTTTACATTGTACGAGTAACTACTATAAGATAATTGACCGAGATCCAGTTGGAAAAAAATTATATGGTATTAAAGTCGAATAGAATTATATATTACATGTTGATATTTGGTTCGTGTGAAATCAGTCCAAGTACTTTGCGCGCACGTATTATTAGCCTTATTGGCTTCATTATTTTTTTTATGAATGTAATAAAAATTTATTAATGAATGGAAATCAAAAACAAGAAGTGAGCAGCTAAATATTAAATTATGTCATAAATGGGTTCATGAACTAATAAATACTCCCGGCCTTGCTTGTGCTGATTACCACCAAAGTGCGCCAAGAATCTTTTGATATTTAAACAATTTTATTAATAATTCTAATTGCCTCAAAATTTATGTTTAGGATTTACACTGTATCCCGCATGTAGTAGAGTAGGAAAAGAGGCAAGTTTTAAGATACTTCGCACCCCACTTTCCGAC
>DWNA01002397.1:0-11832 GCA_018249835.1 Heliconius besckei
ATGGTCATATGGGAAAAAGTTGCGGAATAGAGAAAGATTAAACATTTTCTTAGCCTCACGCTCTATCCCACACTTAGCAGGATAGGCAGAGGGCACTTTAGAACCTAGTGTTAAGATACTCCGTTCCCATTAAACTACTTCCCTCCCGAGTTTCCGCCGAATTCTCAGACATTGCCTGTTGAGTGGCGAAAATGAAAATATTAAATATTTCATTTGCTGGAATTTTCGTGTACAGCAACAGTCGCACACTCGTGTCTCTATAGCACGAATGGCCTTAAAGGTTTTATATGTTATAAACGTATGAGTATTACAAAATTTTATTCACTATGTTTTTTTTTTTATAAATAATTGATATCAACTTTATAGTAGTTTTATGTATTTATTTATAATAACTTGATGGTAGCCAGGTAATAACGCTTAGAGACCAGAAGAAATCTTGCAGCATTTTTTATATTAAGACGAGGAAATGTACTTTTTTCATAAAGAAGTGTTGTTTATTTGTTAAGTACACAATGTTTTTAAAATTTTATTTTTTCTAATCTTACGCATTCAAACATTTTTTTATGTAAGCATAAATATTTTCTACATAATAATATGAACAAACAATATCCATAGATATAATGCAGATTGTGAAAATAGTTGATTATCTCTGTATGTTTCAAAATAGACACATTTGTGACAAAGATATTAATTTATACAAACCTATGACAACAAATTCACTGTATAAAAACAACACATACACAATAAAATCCAAAACGCACAGAACACTTCACATTTTTGTCAAATCCAAGTTACTCGCACTTGCTTTGTCATTTCAATTTAATTTTAAAAATATGAAATACAAGCGGAATATTTATGGCCTTTTTGGCGCGAAAATACGTTTTAAACGCCATCTTTAATTCGAAACGTCAAACATTACGTCAATTGTGGAAACAATTATTATAATTAAACACTAACGATTTAATTACTTATCACTTTTCACTAAATAATTTATATTAGGAACGTCATCTTTAGTTTATTTTTTATAATTTTCAAGGTATTTTTGTTTATTTTTGTTTTGCACTTAGTTTCTAAGGCGACATGATTTGCGAGAAGCCTGTTCTACTACTGACCGTTGTATGAAGAAAGGGGGTGGTAGGGTGCGATTAATCGCCAGGGTGGAATAATTTAGTATTTTTAATTATGGCGAAGTGCGTTTTTTAGATTTGTCCTGCAATTAATAATTTGAGTATCTTTCTTAATTTCTTATTTTAAAAGAATATATGTATACTAGCGACCCCCTCCGCCCGCTTTAACTACTAAATTATTCATATAATGTATGTTTGCAAAGCACTTAAGATAATGTGAAAATTAATTAAACCCTAATGCAACCCGCATTTTCGTAGTTCCAATAAAGATTTTCCAATTGTTTTAAAATAAACACAAATAAATAAACCAAACAACAGAAAACTTAAACGAAAGAAATTATAAACAACAGAATAACTACTATTCTCTTCCAAAAATACTTCAACGAAAGATGTAACCAATTATGTCGCGTGGAAATACATTACAATTATTGGATAACTCCAAAGTACGTGCAATAATTACTAAATTTACTTTACCAGGCGCAGAATTGAAGCATTCTCTCGGCCATCTCCGTAGTAGCTCCGAACGACATCAGGGCCTTGGTTCTCTGACGGTTAATGCTGTTAGCCCTATTGGCTTTTACATCGACACCGGTTGAGTAGGGAAGAGGGTACTCTGAATTGAATTGAATTGAATTCTTGATATATGGCGTCTACTCTGTCCCTGATGAAAAGCAAGCACTACGTGGCTGCCTGTGAGGAAAATTAAATAGAATGCATCAATGAATCAAACCCAGGTTGGCCGCGTGGCAGCCGAGCATTTTACCACTGAACCACCGATGCGTGTAAAGTAGGCGGGCGCGGCGGACGCAAAACGTCGCGGGGCGCGGAGGGACGCACGGCGAGTGGCGAGCCGTTTCGCAGCAAGGATTTTTTGATATTGTAACAACTTCTAAAGTACCTATTAAAATGAAAAACAGTAAAAGACAGTTTTGATCTACATTAAATGGCCAACGTAACTAATATACTTATTTATATGCTGAGAGTAAGGGATAAGTGAAACATAGATTATGTGTCAACGGCGTGATGTGTCAACAATTAAATGCGTTTTTCTCTAAAACTATTCGCAATTTCAAAATAGTATAAAAAGCAAATTTTATCTTCGCTTAACGTAAAAAATTTATAAAGTATTTTAAAGGATAATGATTAATACCATTATGGAAAAATATCCCTCGCAATAAAAAATATATTGAAATTACAATTTTTAGACAGAAATATGTTCACTACACGTTATTCTTAAAAGATACGAATATGCTGTCGGGGACTTTTTTGTAGATCTTATTAAGAGGAACAATACTCCAGTACATTATTTTCATGTAGTACTTACCATTAGAGCAGCGCATGCGCGAAAGTGTCTCAACGGGTAGTACTTTATACACATTTATCGTATTTACGTTAATTTACATAAGAATGTGCAAATAATAAACTATATATAAACCTTCCCTGAGAAATACTCGACCTAATGGTAAAAACCGCATTAAAATCCGTTGGGTGGTTTAGAAGAAGAAGAGTTAGAAAGTTGAGACAGACACGAAAAGCGACTTTGTTTTATAAGATATAGGATAGGATAGGATACATAATATGTAGTAAGTATAATAAATAATCAGAGCATTAGGTACATTAAAGTTATTATATGACATTTTTTTTATCTTGAAGCATTTTTCGTGATAAGCAAGCTTCAAAAGAAGAAGAAGAAAACGGTACTTTTTATCAAACTCTAAGAACATCTAAGGTTTCCATTGGTGGTGAAGCCCACAAGGTTATAGACTATAGCAGTAGGTAGATACTATATAAAAAAAATCTTTGCTGCTGGATAAATTTATTATGATGTATAATTATGATTATATTGAACTACTATATATTTTTTGCTTCACGCTGTATGCCGCATATATCACGGTAGGCAGAGGGAACATGGTACCTACTGATATGACACTCCATTCCCATTAAGACACTTTCGTCCCCCGAATTCTCAAGGCATTGCGTGTTGAGTGAAGGAAATCAACGCCGCGTTTTGCCTTGTTAGCAGAGAGAGGATATGAAAATATTAAATAGTTCGTTCCCTCGAGTAGGCATCAAATCCACAACTGTCGCGTTAACAGTCGCACGCTCGTGCCATGACGAGCTTGTTTGATGAACGCAAGCCAAGGTTTGGTCTTCCTCTCAATCAAAGAGGAGGATGTCTCTTTCCAGACCTGCTATGTGCGGGATGGACAGGAATGAGGCTTAAAAATGACAAAAAAAATAAAGTAAGTAATCTTCATAAGTAATTAAAAAAGTACCTATAATATCTGAACCCATGACTCTATCATCAGAACTAATTAGCAAATGTTATTTAACAACATGCTAATCGTTATCTAATACATTAAGTGAGGGAAATTGGCTTTCTCTTTGACCTCTAATATGTGGGTCGAAAAAATAAAACGTTTTAGTATAAAATTTGTTAGGGAAAAATTGGTTCACTTTATATGAAAATTTGGAGAAACCTACAAAAACAGTAACAATATCGACTCTTCTTTAAAAGAATTACACTGGATAGTAGACAGTTCAAATTCGAAAGAATATGTGTTTTTGTATATATTTTGTCAGTGATAATTATAAGGTAAATTGTAAATTTCTGTTCTACTGACGAGAACGCAAGGTAAAATATAGGAAAACACTTTCAGTAATCAGAGATTGAAATGCCCAATGTTTTTACTGGGTGTCTTTTAATAAGTGCCTAATACATGAGGGAAACTAGTGCAGTGCCTAAGTAATGTAAGCAGTAACTAACGACACTTAGTGGGCAGGCCTCCATCAAGCACCGAAGAACTGGTCAATGTGGTGAGTGAGACGCCTCCGGCTGCGGGAATGGCAGAACCGGTCGTCATGAAAATCCTTGATGGAAGCCTATTTCCAGCAGTGGGGTTACAAAAGGCTGAGATAACGATCATAATGATGATGAAATAGTATACGGAATGATTTGTCATTTATTTCGTCTTTTCTATAAAAAAGGTATTTATTATAGACTACATAACCTTCCTCAGCGCCATCAAAACCTCTATATCTAATGTTCCTATAAAAAAGTCAGTATTCGTTTTTGAGATTGTCGATTTCAACCATACAAACTTTAGCTGTATGAGTATAATATTAGTATGGAAGTATAGATTTATTTTACATTTGTAATTTTTCTGAAGCTTGCAATATCCAGGAAATTGTGACAACGCATGGTCCGCTATTTAAACGAGTCCTTTTCTTAAGCCGTTTGCTAACAGCTTCCTTATTACACGATTAAACCTACAATTTTTTTATGTATTTAAATTGTACCTATACATTGCAATTATATCTTTAAAAAGTAATTTATAAACTTATTTTTTTTGTTACCCAACAATTTAAATTACGCTACTTTTTTTAATTACACTGCTGTTTTTTGAAACCAGCAGGTAGATAAGCATAACACAATATTTATAAATTTATTCAATTTAATTAAAACGAAATTTAAGGTAACTGCACGGTGTTGAGTTCCGCCACTGGACCGCGGTGTTAAGTGTCACTTAAGACGCATTGGCTCCAGAATTCAGTGGAAAATGGGAAACGGAAGTGTCTTAACGGGATCGTAGTGTCTCAAGCTCAACAATGGTTCCCATGTTCCCCTAGCCTAGGCACCCTAATATGTGCGGGATACAGCGTGGGGCTAAAAAAACTGCTTTATAATACTGCATTCTTATTTTACCAACAGAAAATTATATCTAACCTAAGATTTTCAGAAAGTACGAATGTTTTAGTATAATACATAATTTATGAGTAAAACATGTGAAAGCTAGATGTCGCTACTAATAGTTTACTAAGGTTATATCTAATAAATATTTTTGTGAAAAAATATTTATTAGATATAATTTAAAAATGTATCCAAATACAAAATTACTTTACGTTACGTTTTTATATGTCTATATATTACATACATATTTAATAATTATGAAATCTTTTTTAACAAAAGAAAAAATAGTATATGGTATAGTAATAATAGAGGCCAATCGTGGCGTAGGTGCGCCTACGCCTACAAGGGTGCGGCTGTAAGCGCGACAGGTTGTGGGTTCGATTGCCACTCGAGTTATTGAAATATGTGATATTTTAATTTTCACGCTCCTTTAACGAGACAAAGCGCGGTGTTGACTTTCGCTATTCAACACGAAGTATCTCCAGAATTTGAAGTGTCTTAATCGGAACTGAGTGTCTTAACAATAGAAATACATAAATGGTTATTAAATAAAACACAAATAAATTTTAAAAGCTTTATTAATGTATTTAAATTATGTTTCAGCGAGACGACTAACATATGAAACTACATATGAAGTTATTTACTTAAAAACTTCTAATATTAATTATAAGGCCGATATACAATATATTACTATCACATTTTATAACTTTTTTTATAGGGCACGAGTTCTTTCACCGACTCAACGAAATGTTGACAGAATTTTAAATAAAAAAAGGATTTAATCTGACTGACATTATTTATATCATAGTTTACATTTTGTTTTGTTAAATAAATATTATCGTAAAATTTATAATTTGTTTGGTTTTAAGTTAAAAATGTATAAGGATATAAACTACATTTAAATTAATGTCAACACTTCTATCATTTACATATTCAAATCCTAATTTAGCGAATATAATATCAATTAAAAAAATAAATTTGAACATGAAATAAATTAAATTAAAAGAAATATACAAATATACACATTAATATACAAAATATTATTAATAATAATTAATTTTCAATATATGAATATGAAAGTTGAGACTGGACTGTATTAAAAAACGTCAGTAGATTGTTTTAAAATTAATATCCAATAATGTTGTATTCCGATACCTTAATTCGCAAATCAGCTGACTTCATCTGAGTGATATTTACAAGAGACGCCGAAAAACGTCACGTTATTTAATGCAGAACACCTATTAAATAGAGGGCATTTTTTCAGCTTCACGCTGTTTTCCATATGAAGCAGAGTAGGCAGAGGAAGCCTAATGTTAAGGAACTTCGCTACCCGCTTATAAGCGTGGGAATCGAACCCACATCCTGTCACGTTTAGTCACACGCTTCTGCCCCTGCACCACAACTGACCTCAAAAATATGTGATTGTCTTAAATATACTACCTATCAATGTATTTTATTTTCTAATAAGCGGTCTGCGAAAAATATCATAAGATTTATGCCACAAGTAGCTAAGTAGCTGGTTTGCGAATTAAGTTATCGATTTACATTTTCATTTATATATATCTGTCTCTTTCCCACAATACAATTTTACATTTATAATTTTAAAAAAATATTAATCTATGAATGAATATTCAGATATGAATTGAAATTCAATATATTGCATTCAATCATTATGTATTTTATTTTTTAGGCAAAACCATTGAATTGACTATTAGAATAAAAAACAATTCTAGGAAATATTTATACTAAATTTAAATACTAAAGTTGAACATAAAGAATTTATTTTTACAATATAAATATCATCACATTCATATAAATGTAATACAAATAAACAATATAATAATATTTACTATTCATACATACATAACATTGCAAACTACATATTATTACAAGTTATTCACGTAAATGTATATAGAATTTTTATTTTATTGTATTATACTTTACATTTTCAGAAAATAACCTAAAAATAAAGGACTAAAACCAAAAACACATTCTATATATTTAAGAAAAATATCAACTAAATGCTATATTATGTGAAAGAAAAGCTTTTTATTGCTTTATACATAGTTTTATATTTAAAAAAGAACAACCAAAAAAAATGCACGTTACATATTTCAAAATGGCGCCGTCATTATTCATTGTATGATCATTAACAGTTTCCACTAATATTATATATCAATTTATATTACATAAAAAAACAAAAGACAATAAAAACTAGAGCTTTCATAATTTGTTAGAAGAAATAAAAATTCTGTAAAATACTACATTCTTTGCATAATTGATTTCACTTTTCATTAACATTAATAGTATTGAAATACTATTTGTATTACTGAAAAAAAAAACAAGAAAGAAAACGGAGAGAAAGCTTTCATTATAAGTTTAATTAATTACAAATTCCATTAAAAAAATAAAACTAATTTACATTAATATGTTACATTGCATATTGTTCAAAAAATGCTTCAAAATGGCGCCTTCGTTATCCTTTGTATGTTTAATTTCTATTCCCATTGATATTATAATATCAATTTCTATTACAAAAAAGAAAACGAAAAAGAAAAAAAAATGTTTTATTAATTTACACATATTGTAAAATTACATTACATATCTTTCAAGACATGTTTCAAGATGGCGCCTTCATTATTCCTTGTTTGATTTATTCCAGTGTCCAATGTGTTTATTGGTATTACTTTAGTTTCAGATTCTATAGATACTTGAGAGCTCGTTTCCATGTTATCCAAATTTTGGAATAATACATTATTGGAACTAGAAGATGGATTCCGTTTATGGCCAACTTCGAAAACTGGGTGTGGACCTGGAAAATAATACATACATTTTTTAGTTTCACGCTGTATCCGTGTAGCTGTGGTGTTTATCGATTACGATTTTTTTTGTGTTAATTGACGAAACTCAATGCTACACTTTGTCAACACAAAATATACGATACTACAGCGAGGCAATGAAAATAATTTACTCCCCCGAATAAAAATTGAACCCATAATCGTCGTGTTTACAGTCTCACCATATCCGAAAACTGATCCCTAGGACACAGATTTAGATCTAGGCCTAGACTTATTACTCTTTTTTTTACTAACTTACCTATCGTGGAACTTTTCCTCGAACTGGCGACCGACGCTCTACCACCCTGCAGCCCCATCATATCGGGCAACTGAGCCCTAGGTCTAGACTCATTTTGTAGGAATTTCACAAATTCCGCCGCTAAGCTATCCTTTACGTTGGTTGAACGTACTAGACCTAGTTTTTCACATTCTGTTTGATTGAAGTCTAGAACTGTTGATAGTATTCTTAGGATTTGTGCTCTGGAAGAAATAATAAAAATGGTTTTATAACTTTTTCGGTTATTATCTGTTTCCTTTTAAACGATTGATTCGTAAGTGATTGAACATTTAACATGTTTGATTGTACGCAATGATAAATAAGAGTATATTTTTTACATTTTAACTTAAAAAACTCTTATAGAGTAATAACTCTTTAAGTTAATTTTGCACAAAGTGCGTCGTCGGGTTATCAAATGTGCCGCAAATAGAAGGGTGCCGAACTAACCCAGTGTTAAGACATACCGGAGACAATCGAAACCACGACCGTCGTTTACAATCAGTTGCAGTGCTTTTGCTCCTCGTTCTATTACTATTAAAAAAATATAGTGAATCTTTTCTCACCTATTATTATTACTCTGTCCAGCTGTCATAACGTAATTAATAACTAAGTTCTTGACCAAATTCTTATCAACCTTGTCCTGTTGATTTGATATCGCATTGAAATATCTTTCTTCTGCAGCCGCCACTGAAGTTTGAAGTGCTCGTACTAGTGATAGGAAGGGAAAAGTAATTAAAAATATTTTCTTTATTTATTACATAAAGATAGAAAGCTGTCGCAAAAAACATATTTTATTATTAAATCCCTTTTTCAGATATTTGTGACTATAAATTATAATTATTCAAGTCATTATCTTCACGTACTCCAATAATACACGAGTATTGTAATCAGTACCCACTATATTCTTATAAAATTTTCTCGTAAAATAGAGATCATATACCAATATATTTCACAACAATTTTCTAATTTAAAAAAAGAAAAAGAAAGCGCGATAGCTGTCAAAATTCAAAATATAAAAAAATAACATAACAGATTAAAATAAAAACAAACCAATAGTATATCTACTCTCACCATGCGTATTGGAGCGACGATGCAAATGTCATCACGATCTCAAAGTATTATTCAGTCACTGGGTAGAGAACTGAAGACACTGACACCATGATATTAAAAAAAAATCTTTTTCTTAATGACAAAAGTAAAGAATCTGAGTTTCAATCAAAATCTCATTTCAGTATAGATTTTGAATTAAGTTATATAGGAAATTTTAAAACTTAAATTTCAGCATTGGTTGAATTTGAATAAATTCAAAAGTGAAAGTGATCTTAGTTCTCATATCATTCTACCAGTACCTGAAGTAATACTCAGAGACAATGAGACGTTCTTCTTTGGAGATCTAGTCTTCTACTGGGGGGATAACAAAATTAAAAAGTATTCGAAAACATGGGTTTTAAAAAAAAGCTATGGTAATTAAGTCGTATACGATTTTTTTATCTGAGTCTTAGTTAAGAAGTAAATAAAGGTTTTTTATTTATTATCGTAATATCATGTTTTCAAATAGTATCAAACAAAAAACATCGAAACAACAGATAAGTGCGACAAAAATGCAGGTGCAAAACAAATATTTAATATTGCTATTTGTAGCATAAAAATCAGTTCATCCACTTTTATAATTATTTTCCAATTTCTGACGCTTAATACACAATAAAAAAAAGCAAAAAATAACATTAAAATGGTGATAAAAAAACAGACGTCACGATGTGTTATACCTACTCCTCAATCAAACCCCATATGGTAATCTGAGTTGAACGCGACCGACTGTCAAAACTAACAAGTGGCTGAACTGTCACTGTCAGCTTGACAGTTCGCGATGTCAAGAAGACTCACAGTTACCAAATGAGATTAGACCGAAGTCGGTGCAAGCTTGGCTCTTGACTTCTGAGAAAGCATTATACATACATACAAATACGTGTATATGAATCTTTATTTTTTATATGGAAAATACAAAAATGAAATATTTCTGATTTAAAGAAAGAATAAAATTTTAAATTATAAAATATGAATTTATTCCAATATGTTAAGTACATAAAAATGAACAATTTTTTTAAATTGATATTATTATATACAATTATTAATTTAACTTTGAGACTATTATATTTAAAAATATGAAAAAAAAAATAAAGATTCATACAAAAACTACAAAATAACATGATTCAATAATTCAATTCAATTTCTATAGAAATTCATTAAACAAAACAAAAAACAGAACAGACAAGACAGAACGAGACACACGTTTAAAGCAAACACAATGATTGCGTAAACTTTTTATTATATGAATAGTGACGGTGAATAATAATAAAAATCGCAAATAAATCATTATTTATTACAAACGTATAACATACATTCAAAAGTAAATAAAGGTATTATTAAGACAGTCAATGTATTTAATTATAAAATGAATAATTTAAATTCAAAATAATGCTTTTGAACAATTATTTGAATAATAATGTACATAGCGTAATTTTTTTTTGTTTTCGCTTTTATGTCGTATTCTGCCATGTATTTACGGTAGTACGGGGTATGCAAAGAGAATCTAGTGTTAAATCTATCCTCCTCGTTGAATGGTGTAACCCAACGCCGAATTAATAAATAGTGAGATATAAAAAAATATTCACCAACACTACTTATATATTATACATTTACATACATATATTTAACAATTAACTTACGTGTGTCTGTTTGTTCGAAGTAATGCGACACTCAACTTTATACCAACTGATAACCTGGGGGTGAACGACCCCAGAATTACCAGCTGATATTTAGTCTAATGTCGAATTTTCTAAATTTCATCCAAAAAAATTGTATCATTTAATTAAATCTAATTTAAAAAAAAATTAAGTACAAACATTTTTAATATTTCAAAACAAGTAAATCTAAATTATGAAAAAACTATTTTTTTTCTACACTACATACTACTTAGTATTAAAACTACAAAGATTTTAAAAGGATAAATTTTAGTTATGAACTTGAAAAAAACATCGCGAACGTATTAACGTTCGCGATCGCTGGACGACGGTTGTCGTTCGATAACACTTGGGGAAATTAATTATTTAATAGTTTCATTTCCTCGATCAGGTAACGAGGTAAAGTGCGGGGTTGAGTTCCGCCATCAACACGCAACGACAACATATACCTATACAAATAACAAAACTGTTACTATTCGCTGTCTGTTCATGGAAGATATATGACAAAATTTACTATCCGGGACATTTATTAATGAAATAGAACAGTGGTATTGACAGTTTTAGCCTGTGCGTTTGTTCACGCTAATCTTAGAAAAGGCTTAACCAATTTAAAAGCAGTTTTCACTATTGTATTTTAGCAAACTTCTCTTAACATTTAGTGTTTGTTTTATTTCAATTTGTTCATAAATAAAAAAGTAATGTAATAAAGAACTGCATATGATCATATTACAATAAAATAAGTGTCTTATTGAATTGTCAAAACGTATGGATATTGTGTCTAAAGTAATTCAGACGACATTCCATGTACATATTTATATTTAAAAAAAGATACATATATTTGTTTCTTTGCTTTTTTGTAACTTTTTGCTCAATTTTCGAGACAATATCAGTTATACTTTATCCTTTTAAAGTAAATAAATTAAAGAAAATCAACACAAATTATTATCTACAAATATAAAATACTAAAAAGTTTACCTTGTTCCTTTAAATCGTTTATTTGCGCCGTCTTAGTTTCAACCTGGTCACCTAATCTTGTGGCGGCTTGTAGACCAGCTATTGAATCTTCTAATTTTCTATTTAGACGTGCAATTTCCTTTTGTAAATTAACATTTTGATTTTTAACATCCTCCATTTTGTTACGTATTTTCTCTGTGGCCGC
>DWNA01002398.1:0-11829 GCA_018249835.1 Heliconius besckei
TGGGCAATTAATTATTTAATTTTTTTATACGCGTTATGGCCCAAGTGTTTTTAATATTCCAGACGATTTTACTAAATCCTTAGACGTTCGTTCAAATTTTATTTGGAATAATAATTATAAAAATTCCAACTCCACACATGACTTTATATATTCTTTATAACTCGCATAAACATTAACAACCCTCACAAAAACAATAAATACAAAGTTAAACTCACAAAGCAGCAAAATGATCACATGAATTATCCAATAATTCCACTGACACATTATTATAATGGACCTCAATTACTTCAATGGGTTCATCATTTTCCTCAAAAGCTGTATTTAAAATAAATTTCAATTTCCCCCACAAAGCCGTCCCACGGACGTAATCTGTAATGCTGGTATGAGAACCGGTATTAATAACTACGGTAAGTCCGTCAAAGCAATTCGATATCGACATAAATGCTGCATGCAAAATCTAAGCCCTTTCAATTAAAAATATTGAGACTCTTGAATAAAGCGGATTTGGTAAATTATATCATGTGTATTTGGATTCAGTTTTGATTAGTATTTTTTTTCGTTGTATCTTGCACTTAGAAGGGTAGGTAGAGGGACCTGGAAACATAGTGATATGACACTGCGTTTTCATTGAGGCCCTTTCGTTCCGAACTCTCTGGCGAATTCTACAGCTAAATGAAACTGATAAAGCAAAAACCGTATATCCAATGAACAACAACGATGACGCCAGAACAACCATCACCCGTTGATTAGACATCAATGGGTGGCAAATTATCGATATTATTATAGATATTACAGTAATTATCCGGCAAACTGCCGCAGGATAGCGACTATTGGCCGAAACCGCTTATTCACGGTCGCTAGTTGCCCGCACTGTGCAGCTGTCCTGTTCTCCATAGAGTAAACGAAAGCGATTTGTTTATTTATTTTGTTAAAATAGCAGCATAGTCTTTGGATTTAAATATATATATATATCTTAATACTATATGCTATTGAAACTTGACTATAGAATAGAACTGAATGAAACTAGAACTTAGGACACATTGATTGTTTTTATTTTAATTTTTTTTCCCTGGTAACTAGAGCACTTTTTACTTTTCAAAACAGGAAACGTATGCATTTTTTTACATATTTTTCGCCGTATTCCACATATAGCAGTGTAAGCAGAGAAAACCTAGTTTCCAGATATATAGAAAATAGATTCCAGATAGATTTTTTGTTAAGTAACGAAACTCAACGCCGGGTTTTCTTCCAGTTACCGGACTGGTTTACAACTCACATGGTAATGTGCCCGCGACAGGCCACTTCTTGTTTATTTTAGCTGTCGGAAGCCGCTCTCGTTACCTCGTGTTTTCATTACTAGCCGCTATTGTTGCAAGTGACTTGCAATCATTTGTTACAAATTAAAGCCTTTTTACGTTTCCGTTTCCACCCATCGAGTGTAATCATTGATGCGTCGTTGAAAGTTTACTACTAACAGAAGATAATAACCTACATATTTATTCCGACCGGGAAAATATATATTTTTTATTTATTTCCCACGGAGTGGAACTTCACGAATAAATCTATCGTCTGATGTCTCGTTCCGTTGATAGTCAATCCTACCAATATTATAAATGGAAGTTTATGAGTATGGATATTTTGTCCACTTTCGTGCAAAATTTCTGAATGGATTAAGATAAAACTTTATAGCTTCAGAATAACACATAAACTGCAATTTATGTACATGTTTTTTATAATTTGGCTATCATATAACAATAAATTTGAGCGGGCTAAGCAGCAGCAGTGTTCAGGTCTTTAGTTTTACTATACCTAACTATAATCTAGAAACTCTATGTGAAGAGATATTGTTATTTTAAATCAACATAAGTGAATGTTTTTAGAAATCACTTTAGACAAAAGTATCATTAATAATGATACCGGAATTATCACTTCATTATATTTGGAAGCATTTTTGTAAAAGCTTACTTTCAATCAGTAAAATCAGCTGAGGTCCGGCGGTGAGACAGTGAAGGAAAACAGGAATTGTACGAATATTCAATAACCCTGTACACCTTTAACTTCAAAATTTATTAATTATTTATCTACATCGATGTATTATTTCATAGCTTTTACAAAAAAAAGTTATACATCACATGATATATACCAACCCTGACTAAAGGTACTAGTTAGTAGGTTGCCTATTCACAATTACTCGGCTAACTCAACGATCAATCCTCAACCGCCGGTTACTCAACAAATAAGTAACAAATAACCAGTTGCAACGATCCTCACGCCTCCCAATTACGCAAAGCGGAAGCTTTTAAGCTGTCGCCGTTAACCGCGTATTAAGTTATTGACTAATCAGAACATGTCGGACGCAGGGACGACGGCTGTACCTACGTACGGAGCGTACCACAAATTGCCGGCAAATTGAGAACAGACGAGACGCAATCGCAACTCCATTGAACGCACGCCTGTACCTGATTGGTAGACACACCCTCCACCACACTCCGCCGCGCTCCTCTCTAAGCTCGCCGAAGAAATGGAATTATGCAGTTCGTAAATAACGCCTTTTGTGAACTCTACTCGACTTATTTAAACTGTCACCGACTTCAGAGCGGCGTCTTGTAATGAAATTGCGGAGTGGCCGCGTGGTGGACGGTGCACGGGGTGACGGGGACGGGTGACGCCTCATTTCATTTGGAACTTGTTAATCTATTAATTGTTTCTATTACACTCAGAGACCCCAATTTTTTCTTTCGTAAACATGTGTGATTTTATTGACACTTTGGCATTATACGAGTAGGTAGGTACATTGTGTTCACATTAGTTCTTTACTAAGCATACTAGAAATATATATTTTATGTTATTTTGTGACTTATCCACATAAATATTATATTTCTATAAGTATGTTTTGTAATATTACTTAAAGAACTACTCTATAATAAAGAATACTGATACAAAAAAATAACATCCTATAAAAATAAAATTATGTGCCAAAAATGTCTTCTATACATACAAATAGCAACTAATATTTGCAAGTTAAATCACTCAATAAATGTTAACAAAACAATATAAACATAACAATTACGAGAGTGATTCAATTTAATACACTATACTATTTATAAAGTAGCGGGCGCAGCGCCCGACCCCGAGGGAGCCCGTCCCGCGGGACGATTTGCACGCTTATCCCTTTGTGTAACAGATTAGATATTGTAGCGAGTGTTAGTCCTCCACCAGATGATATTCACGCTCGATATAATCAGACATTGAGAAGAATTTACTATTAGACCGTCTTACTAGCACCCGGGGCTTTTAGGTAAAGGTTATTTGATTTTGGTTTGTTTATACAGGTTACTTTTCTGTTTTACTTTTTTTTAAATTGAACTTTTTATAATAGCCTACTACTATAATAGCCTACTAGCATTATGTCGAAGTACTTTGGTAATAGATATTGTAAGTTTGAATCCTCGTAGGTAAAAGTTGGTATAATATTTTATCGAATCCTTAAATATAATAATAAATCAATTTTAATAACAAATATGAACATGCTCTCCCAGTACCAGTACATAGGGTACTAGAGATATTAAATTATTATTATTCACGGTATTCATACAATATTATGTATAAGTTTAAGGATAATTATTATCCTGTAATATTTATAACAGTAACTCTTATATGTACAGTTACGACTAATCATAAATTTTAATTCTGAATTTCATTAACTATATCCTAATATTTTTTTTTGTAATTACTATTGATCGAATTATAAGAGCAGACTCGCCAAATTAATGACAGTCCTAATATAACTAAGGTCATTACAAAGTCAGAAGTATTTAGGTAGCTTGTTTGGTTTACTTCGAAATTACCCGCCGTTACAACTCTTCGCTATTCGCTTCCCAACTCCAGCTCTAGCGTCGCACGGGCACCCAACAAATTGTTTTGCAAGCGATACAAATTCGACCCTTTGAATAATACGTCCAGTGGAAAAGATCCTCATTTCGTTTTAGATGTTGTGTCGACAGGGTTCCTCCTGAGCTGGTGTTTGTCACATACAAGTAATAAATTGTTGGGTAGGAGTAATTCCCTCGCACGGCGCTACGCATCATTAACGGGCCCGAATGTGCTGCCAAATTAACAATTACACGAACCTTTGTGCCTCTATGTTAATTAGGAAATTCAGTGCGCGCCGAGTAATGTATACGTATGTGTACCAGCGCCAATTATACCAGCGCCTTCTCACGAGGAGTATACGGAGGATGGTCTGCCGAAATAGTCGTTATGCACCATTATTAAATTTGTTTCATCACCATTAAAATATGTGAAGCAAGAAAACTTGGAAGGTTTTGAAAACTGGAAAGTGTGGAATGAGGATCTTAATACTCCAATTCGATACATTGCAGGCACTCTCATGTTTATATTGGTACGTATCGGATCAACAAAAGTAGTTGTTGAATTAATAAATAATAATATTTGACTTTTTGTAATAATTAACATTTAACAGTTAATATATTGTTATAACCTTCAATATCTATCAACTTTACAACTATTAGTTGCATGCGTTCAAAGCCGTTGTTTGTATTCCCACTCAAGAAAACGAGAAACAGAAATAAAATCAAATAAATGATTTTATTAATATACCTAAGCATAGTGCAAGATCCCGATCGAAGAAGGTGTTGGTCTACTTTCCAATATTTTAAAATATGCCCTAAAATCAATGTCAGCTGAACAATATATACCTAAAACATTTCCATTATTAACTATCTGATGGACAATCTCCGCGTCAATCACAGCCGAATCTCCACGTCGTTTTAGGCTGTAATTTAGCATGTCAGTTAGAGTAGGTACTAAGAGAGGATTTCCCGAAATCCTACGAAAGGAGAAAGAACGAGATTAACTACTTAAGAAGTATCTTACTATTATTATTTTCAAAATAACATCTAAATCACGGAAACCAACAAACCGTATTAAATAATCAAAGAGAATTAGAAAACAGGATTTCCCATCGCACCGCCGCCGGCACAAACAATTACGAGTGACTAATTCCGTTGTCGCCTAATCTTCGCCACAATTAGACTGTCAGAGGCTCGCGCCAACCAATCAATATCGGTAGACCACCCGCCGGCGCCCGCTCCGAGTCCCCACACAGCCCCACTGTGCTAGCTGGCTGCCACTTGCTGGTGATGTTGTTACATGTCCAAATTCTCAATTAGGCCGTTTAAATAAAATTAAAACTTCGTAGAAGACAAATGATAATACCGACCAATTTTCTTGTTTCTTCTTTATCATCATGTAAGTCATGCCAGTTAAAGTAGACATAAAATTATAAGTGTGTACGTTCCTGCCATTTTAGAGATAGTGTTCACTACATGTCCACTACTACTACTACTGGGATCCAACACTGTCTAGATAAAGCATGTTTTAACACGAGGTCCCCTCCGGCCAACCCTGCTAGAAGCGGGATACAATGTGAAACTCAAACACTATACAACAATTTTGATTGAGTGCCGACATCAATCTAAATTTAATGATAAGATCTTTTCATTCAAATATTGCAATAAGTAATGCAACAAATAATCATGAAAAAATAATATTCCACATACAAATTAACGAAAAAATCTATATTAACCTTACTACACCTCACACTACATGCTTGCAACACAGCGCTGAAAGTAGAGTACATTAGAGTAGTACGTACGTTCTCATATTCTGAAGTTTGCGAGTTCTGTTGAGTGACGACATACAGTCGAAATACAATTTTTATGTCAATGACATAATACAACAGTCATAGAAATATTACATTTCGCATACAAATAAACAAACAAATTTTATGAAGTAAAGACTACATGATCACAACATGCCCGTACGTTACTCACCCACGTTAAATCTTTAACGAATTATATTATTTATTCAAAATGTATCTTAAATAATGCAGTAGCTAGAGAATAATAATATAAGTAGAGACTCTACACGCTAACCACTCGCTGAGAGAGAGAGAGAGAGAGAGTACGGTAGCGCGCCTGTAGCACGTCCTCGTATGGAAATGAGCCGGTGCCGGCAATTGATTGCATTTTCCGAATAATTTCACCTCGGCGCACATTGTTGGCGCAATCAGGAACCTTTGTAATGATTCATTTTGTTATAGCCTTATTGGCATACCGTTATACGATAATGCTGTTTCTAGTCGTTCTCGTCGATTATTGTTTTTTTGGTTTGAATGTGTGGTGCATTAAAGCATGAATTCTCCGCTAACTTGAATAGGAATTCAAGTTAGCCGATTGATCTTCGTACAAAGTCTCTATATATAAAACTCAACCGATACTGAGTGAATGAAAGACTACTCACAGTCGAAACTGTTCGGCTTAGAAATTAGAAATTAAATTTGACGAGTTGAATTTGAAAAGTTCCTTGACGAGTGCAAAGTAATACTAAGAGAGAAATTCTTACGAGGGCGCGGAAAACGAGATTTTCCATTTTACGTTTTAATATCCACGCAAACAAAGTTGCGGGTGATGACCAGTAGAATATACATATAAATATTTGTATATGCAAAAACTATTAGCGATATAGATAAATATATTTAAAAAAATGTGGTTCGTGTAAAAGCGATTTTTCAATATTCTTTTTCTGTATATTTCATGTTTCTGGTTTTGAAGCAACAACAAAAATGAAATATACAGAAATACAATTTACAGAATTACCTCACTCGTATATTAATTGAGGCACAATATTTTCTGTTTCTTGCAATTAAAATAATTTCTAGAAAATGTTCATAATATATTGTGCATTAATTAATAAAATAAATATTTCATAAGCACAAGTTTGAGCGAGACGTACTCGAGTACACGAGTATGTGAAGCTGGGTATAATAGGGCGGAGTATTTATTTGCGCGCGGATCGAGTTTAATTAACAAATTTAATTAGAAATTAACTGTTTCGCAGAGACGAGCGTCAGCTAGGGTTGCCACCTCGCCTCACTCACCTCACATGTTTTATTGATTTTACTATATATTTTATGACATACTTAACATTTTTATATTAATGTCAATGACATTAATATAATAAGTATGAAATGTATGAGATGCATATGCTTTCCAATTACTTAAAGTGTCTATTTATATCTTTTTGTCATATTACTGACGATGAAATTCTTCGTAGAAGTACTCTTAAGTCCCAGTTCTCGTATAGCAGGATAGGCAGAAGAAATCCCAATATTTGCCCATTTTTCGGGACTTTCGGGACGTCCTTTGTCTACGTTAACGAGGAAATGAAAATAATGTAAGTATAATCACTCTTCCAAATAACGTTAAAACTCGAAACCATCGCGTCTAGAGACAGAAAACCTCAGAAACTTGCAGCAATGCATCATGCAAAATGCACTTTGTTACAAATATATTAGTAATCCCGTGAACCCTGAGTAAGCACACAGAGCGGTCCCAAATTTCCAAATAGAATCTCGCCGTTGTGTACGATAATTGGTTTGGTTTATATGCTTAGTTACCGCGGCGAGTATAGCTCTCAATTACAAACAATCACCACGCTTGTGCTGAAATATGTCTACATCTGTCCGGACTGACTGTCTGTCTGTTCCCTGCATTGTTGAGTAGCTTTTAACGGAAAGTGGAGAATGAGAATGAGAGATTTAATAAAAACGGACTTTCTTACGCCAGGTTTTACCAGGGTTACTCGGTTTTTTACTAACTGTCAAAACCCCACCAAAGCTTGCATAATTAGTATTAGTGGGAGCTCAATCCAATCAGTTCATTGCTTTTTTGGAAAACTTAATTAAAGCCTAACGCCTTTGTCAACAACCTAAATGACGTCTGTCAGCTTCCTTGTTCTAGTTAAAACAAAAGGCAAACTAGACAGACTTGACTTCCATTACGCAACCACACTATTCCAATACAGTGTAAAGAAAGCGAGAGTAATTCGGCATATCTAGAGGAAACTCTGTTTTGTCCTAATCATTATTATATCCTGTTATTACTAGTTGTGGATAATTCGTCTTAAATGTTATTTTTGAAAATTATTGTCAATATCCCCATTATCTCTTTGTTTAAATCAAGAGGAATTATTTCTACAAGGAACTGAACATTTTTATTTCACAGGTTTGGTTCCAAAATCGCCGAGCCAAGTGGCGCAAGACCGAGAAGTGCTGGGGAAGATCCACCATCATGGCAGAGTACGGTCTCTATGGTGCCATGGTTCGCCACTCTCTACCTCTACCAGAGACTATTTTGAAGAGCGCGAAGGAGAATGATAACGTTGCGCCGTGGCTGCTAGGTAAGCACATAGAATATTCTCTCCATATTATTAATACTATAGATATATGTTTTTTTATCTTGTTAATTATAATTTCTATAGCTTGCATGCAATTTCTACTGTAGTATGCATGATATTACACACATAATATTATATTTCTTAAATGTAGCAAAAAGATATGTCATCTATATATTATCATAAAGAATCAATCAGAGATATAAAGAATCTACAAATAGATTCAAAGTAAAAAATTGCATTATTAAAAGATGTTAAACTAATCTTAGTTCTCTGTAGCGCGTTGGAAGCTTTTGCATGCTTTGTGTAAACTAAAATAAATAAAATTGTAGAGCGACATTCTTTATTCTGTAGACTTGTGGTCTTATTACTTGTAACAATTCAAAGAAGACTCGTAAGTGCAAATCTTTAGAAGAATTTATATAATATTATCAACAAATTAAAAAAAAATTCGATTCCGAATATGATTTTTCAATACCCAAAGTGTTTAACGTTGTACGCACTAATCGGGGTTGTAGTAATATGTCTGACGTGATGATTTTGTTCAAGAGTCGAGCGGGAGAGCGGCGGGGCGCCCGTAGCGCCGGCCCGGACCGCCGCCCGGTGAGTCCCCACTGCTTCTATACTGGAATATGCTTTAATTAGCTTGAACAAAATCAACACTCAGATGACATTGTTTTCGATAATTAACCTCTAATTACCCTCTAATTAGGTACTAAGTTCAATTTTAGGAAAACCCGCTTACGCTGTATTGGTTTACAACTTGTTAGACTATTTTCGACGAAATAAGAATATTGGAATTTTGAAAGACGATGTCACACATAAAAATATAGCTAATTGTTACAATAATATGTATTCTTTCATTCCTTATTGACCTGAGTAGTAGCTATTTACTAATAATATAGAGTAGGTTAGTGATGTATCTCTACTTCCTCTATTAATCTTTTATATCATAGAGATTGCATGTTAGATGAATACTAATAAGTAATAAACTAAAATCAATTAGTTATGTAGTCATATATAATGTAGGTAGTAAGTAACTAAAGCTTAAATAGCCAACCCAAGAGAGCACCAGGGAGTCAGTAAAAACCGAAATCATTTTATAAAAGGGATCTTCGTTAAAAACACACCCGCGTTAGACTTCACACAGACAAAGACACGTGTAATTTTTAATGTTGACTACAAGAGATGTTCATTTTTCACAGCCTCGCGTCTAATGGCTGCGAGGTGCTGTAGACGGATTTCAACTTTGTACTCTACAAGTAGAGACGATACGGTATGAAATGCCAAGACTGAGCCAGAGGCAGTAGTGCAGGAAGAATTCGAGAAGGGCTTATAAGCATTCTGTTTGTGCGGTAGAGACGTGCGGCCGGGTCTGTTGTGGGACGTACTCGTACGAGTACACATGTAAACAAGACAACGTTTAGGTTTCCGGCTCAGGAGATTTAGAAATGCGCCTTTTTTATTACTCTTCTTTTTAGCATAGGTATATTTCTTTGGAAACTATTTTAGGTACACATTTTAGGTTTTCATTTTGTTACAGAATTTTCTTGTTATAATCAGTTGAGATATGTTATTCAAAAATAATATCTTTAATTTTTTATAAATATGTATATTAGTAAATATATTTATTTAAAATCTTAACAAGCAATCGTGAAAATTTATTTCATGATCTTACTTTCCCTATGACAAAAAATCATTTAGAATATTTTTATATACATGTAACTCAAAGAAAACCAATAGAAGAGAACCAATAGAAGCCTATTTATCTATAAAAAAATATAAGTACTAAATTCATGAAAACGTCATGAAAAAACACCATCTCTTTCGCAAATCGGTTAAAATTTCCCAACCCCGTGCGTGAACTCTACATAAACGAATCTAGCAAATCAGAGCGCAATCATATCATGGCTGCATACAGCCTTAGCGGGGGCTCCCCCCGGGGGTCGGCGGCTCCCCGCGGGGGGCGGGCCAAGATGGCCGCCGCTTTGTCTAAGCCCTGATTACGGGGGACTCGCTTACATATTAATTATGTACTTAGCGGCTCTCGGCTTCCACCTGAGCACGAGTGTGCGAGGACCAAGACCTGGCGCGAGGGCTGGAGGGGCTTGTGTTTGCGGAGTGCGCTTCTTTTATGTGCCTCTCTTTTTCACTATTTATGTAATATTTTGGGGGATTTCGGATTTTTATGTAGAGCTCGTGGTTTGTGTTCCGCGTGAGGGGTGTCTCCGCATTCATTGATTGGAGGTTTTGATTTAATAAAAAATGATTATGTAATATTTCGTCAATGATAAAAAATTAAACGATATTTAAAATACTAAAAATACCAAAAGAATGGATTAATTCAATTGTTAACTGAATTTAAAGAAAAATAATTATTTGTTAACATTTCAAGTTAACATTTCATTTGTTCAAAGGCAAAATCTTAATTATTTTATTAATAGTTTCTTATAGGAAGCAGCTAGCTACGCAGTTTTTAACACTATAAATGATAAAAAAAATAGAATCTAAGTTCATTTGTACACTATTCTGGTAAAAAAATTCAAAAGATATATCATTGTACTCATAGGTTTAATATTAATCGTTTCTATTTTATAGATTAAAAATAAAATTGCACAACGTATAGGTAAAAAAAACTAAATGAAGTAAATAATAAGATGCTTATTAATTATTAATCTTATAAACTTTAGTGAAAATCCACTGAAAATAAATATTTCAAAACATTCTGTATATATTAAAAATAATGTTTATATATAGCTTTGTTTTCTTTTATTTTGATATTTCAACATGCATTGTTATGAACGATTCCCTCATATATATATATATAGTTATTATTTTATTACATTTGCTAAACGCTAACAAATACTTAAAAATTTATTCGAAAATTAAATATTTAATTTTAATGTCTGTAATTATTTTTTTTAACATTTTGATAGAACTAATTTCCAAATCGATATATATACCTATATACGTACAATAATAAACGTTTATCAAATATTTAAGTAATTTGCGATATATATGTGTGCTTGTATTCCGGTGACGATCTCAAGCTACTGGTCCGACTAGAACTGAGATAATCTTTTTTGTTTGACAATCTTCAATCAGTCCGGGACTTAGCGTCATAGCACTTCCTACCTCCCAAAACTTTTACAATATACAGACGATATCTAGATAGATATAAAAAAATCTTTCACTAGTAACGGTATGAAAAAATATCAAACTAAGTACAAATTTAAGTACAAATTCAATCTGAAATTGTCCAGTTGGGTCTCATGGGGAGTGTAGGATACCACTAAGAGGGGTTTCCGAAAACTCCTACGGAAAAATATTGAATCTTACATATTCACGCCAACTATAGATAGTTACAATTATTCCTTAATCATATTTTCACTTCCTAGTTCTACCACTCAACATGGCAATGCCTACAAAATTCGGTGTCTCAACACTTTCCCAGGTTCTGTGCATATAGCGAGGTAGGCATATATTAGGTATACATTTATACGATATAACGAAATAAGAAGTAGAATTCTGGCATTCTAGATATTTATAGATTATTTTTATATCCAGAAAAAT
>DWNA01002399.1:0-11828 GCA_018249835.1 Heliconius besckei
ACGAATGTCTTAAATTTATATTGTATAACCTAAAAATACGACGAGGATTCATAAAAACCCTGAAAAAACAATACATGCTCATTTAATGAATCACGCATGCCCGCGCCCTTTGCATTAATGACAGTCATATAAGCGGATAAGATAAAAAATTAAACACAATTTTACAAAAATAAACACTTGAGGCCGTTATGGTTCAGTGGAATCCGTATCCGTTGGGTTCCGTCACTCAATACGTAGAGTATCGAATTAGTTGGGATAGCGGAGAATGGAGTGTTAACGTTAGGTTATCACTGTCTTCCTTTGAAGGATGAAGAGTGAAGCTAAAAAAATGTAAGTGATTTAACATATTGGCATTTGGTTGTATCATTCCACACGTAAAAGATTTAGAGACAATTAAAGTGTTTGAAATTGGAACTAAGTAACGCACGCCATATTTTAAAAGGTATACGACATTACCATCTTTGTTGACTATTCACTGATCACTGATTCACTGATTCACTGATTTCACCGAAAGGTGTGCAAAGATTGTGATAACAAGTGAACATGCGTAACGCTGACGACTACAATACCTACTTTGAGTTCAATAAGCTTTATAAAGATTAAAAAATACGTTAACGAAATTCATGTTATTTCCTGTCAAATATATCAAATAAATCTTTTTATGTAATTTTTAAGTATTTATTTTGTGTAAGCAACAGTTATAGTGATTTACAAACTTACTGAACTTACACTATAAGCTATGGAGGGCAGCTGGACAGTGTCTTACGAAAACACTATAAATCCATACAGTCGGGTTAAGTTCGTAGTAGCTCGTAGTTAGTAGTAGGATATTAATTAAATTAGTAGGTTATTAAGAGACACGAGTAGTTCCGCCACTTCACATAATATTTATTTACATTTTATCTCTCTAGTAACAATAATTGGAGGAACAGCATTAAGTTCCACTTCCCAATTGCTTTCAAGATCGATCTCAGAGTTGAGAGCGGTTATAAATACAGGTCTAAATTCTGTATATCTACCCTGCTAAGCAAGCTAAACTGTTTAGCTAAAAGGAAAAATAAATGGAATACTTATTAAATTTGCTTGTCTTTAAATTGAATGCAGAATTAACAACAGTAACAATATCTCTTTAGTAAAACAATAAAATTGTATAATTGTTCTTATGTAACTTGAAGTTCAATGAGTTATTATATTTATGAAACGGATGTCGTACAAATAAATCAATAACTAATGTGAATGAGTGACGACAAAATCGTATATTGTATTATATAGAATTATAAAAGATATCCTTTATGATACCGAGATAAGTAATTGTAATTTTATTTCTTTTTGCGGTCACTGTTTGAATTTTGATAGAAAAAAAGCAGATACAACTTTTCCTCCCGCATAGCAGGGTAGGCCGGGGGAACCCAATGTTAAGATACCCCCTCTTTCTTTACCTTTCCTTCCCCACTTTCCGCCCAATTTTCCACATGCATGATAAGTGGCCAAATTCAACGTGGTGCTTCTGTCTTATTATGATATTCTTCTTCTTAGTCTTATTATTTACGCATTTTATTTCATAGACATGTATCATAGAATAGGCATAGATAATTTACATAACTGATCCTATCATATTATAACTATTTCCGTTCCTTTTTTTGCCTTTCGCTTACAATTACGTATTGAAGCAGTCTAACTACAACGACGACTTTAGGTTTGATCACCACTCTCGCTTTGGTAAGGCAATACGCGCCGTTGTGTTGTTTAGCGGTATAAACGCAGATATATAGATATTATAAGAGGAGAGTGCAGGGCATAGAGTGAAGAGTGAAGTGTCTTGACACTAGATTCCTTTTGCCTACCTTGCCGCGAGACAGCGTGTAGATAGAAAAATAGATACATTGATCTGTTATACAAATTAATAAATATAAATAATGTTATACAAGTAAAATAAAAATTAAAATATTAGTTTTTTTTATTTAAAATTTTGGAAGTAAGACGTTGCCTATGAACTACTAGATCAATTATACCGTCGCAGTTTTATATATTGGTATAATATATAAAGTATAATATAGGTATGAACACCTCAAAGGTGAATGACCCAGAGATCAACGCACTACCCGAACCGCTGAACCTAGAATCTTAAAATAGTGCAAATAGGTTCCTTGTAGACCGCAACTCTTTGTTATTGAATAAAAATCAAAATGTTTAGTAATTTTTGGAAATTGTAATTTATTTTTTATAAAATATCTTATGAAAAATTTATTACCACGCGGACGAAGCCGAGAGCGGGAAGCTAGCTACCTAGCTAGTATATTATAAAAGTGCAATATGAGTAATTCACGATAAATCTAGAGCGTTCTGTATTTATATAATAAAATAAATACCACTACCATTATCAATGCACTGAAACATGTTATGTTTTGTATGTAACAATATAATGCGAATAATTACGTCATTATCGTTGCTTTAATTCGCACGACGGTCACTGGTTCAAATACCTATTCATATACAACCCGTTCGAATGGTTGGGTACCCCGTTTGCATTGTTGGGAACCTAATTTGCGAAAGGCTTTGCGTAGTTTGCTCCTCGCTGTGCGTTCTCTACCGCATTTATCGTGCGAAGTGTTCTGGGGAACTGTTTGACCTGCTGTCTGCCGCCGAATTCTCTAACGGCACGGTACGTCACTAGGTCGATATATCAATTTCTATGTAAATATATTAGATATACCAATATTAAATTGTAAGCTATTAATTGTCCTTGTATTATATATTTCTTATTGCTAACCCTCTATGTTATACATATAATGTAATTCAGTATGATTTTAATTTTCTTTTTTATATGTGAAGGCATGTTTTAACTGGATCGTTTTTTTAACATGCATTCTCCTACGGTGTATTTTTTTTTTTACAGTACTACCTGCTTCGTGTCTTCTCCACACAACGTGACATTAGCGAAGTGATATGTGCTCAACTGGCACGTTCAGAACGCCATAATCAAAGAATCATCATCATACCATACCATTAATTATTATTATTTTGAGACCATAGTCGTTGATGTTATTCTTTTCAGCAGTTCGTTAATTAATGGTAGAATAGAATATATGCATATATGACAATGGAAGGTCCCAGATTAAATAACAGAATGTTTTGGTGACAGTATAATATTCATAAATATAGACTTGATCAACTGTAAGTTTATGAATAAAAACTTAACTTAACTTCACGCTTTATCCCTAGCGGGGTAGTCAGAGAACGGAGCGCCTCGTTCACTGTCATCAACCTCTTCATACGTGACCTTCCTCCAGTATCTTTGATAGTTACTGTAAGTTTATCTTCGAAGTATATATATGATATTGTGACCGATTCAAAATCAGTTTAGTAATCTAGCACCTGCACTCAATCAATCATTAAATTAGATGACATTTAAGCGTTAGTTGACGTCTTTAATTCTATCATTATTCTATTATTATTACCATTGTATTTTAATGGGGGAAGCATTTACCCAATAGATAACAGATACCTACTATAGATAGTAGCGGAACTCAACGCCGCGTTTTGCCTTGAGACCAGAGCGAAGAAATGAAAATATAAGTATAAATTAATATTTCAATTCCTCGAATGGAGATCGAACCCACAACCTCTCGCGTTTATAGTGCCCCTTTGTGCCCCTGCGCCATGACTGGCCTCTTATATTATAGTTACGATTTTTTATTTATTACTACCCACATTTCATACATGATTTTGTTTATATAAAGATTTCGACCTACATTTTTAGTCAAATGCACGAGTTACTTTTATTAAAGTTAATAATTGCAAAATTTCGGCAACGTGCAATCAATAGTGAACGCTTCGGTGCTCACTGTGAAATAAGATCTCGGTTGCTCAAATTTAGCCTTAGCAAATTTTTTTAATAGCTTGTATATGTATTAATATTTATTATTATTTTAATGAATTGTATTATGTAATTTTTTTTAATTTAAATTTTGAGCATAGCGTTAATTTCCGTCATTTTCTTGATATTAGGTTTCTTCTGCCTACTTCTCCTACCTACAAGTATACTATACTAAATAAATATTTTTTGTAGTAGTAATAGACACATTTATATAGAACAATTTTTTACATAAATCCATAGATTAGATAAAGAGTGGGTATTGTATGTCCTTATGTAGATATTTCAAATAAAACTGACGAAACTAGGTCATTGTCATTTTCACGGTACCTTTATAGTTTGTAGGTAAAGGTTCATCATAATCTTAATAGCTCAAATTTGATGGTAGTTTCGATAAAATAAATAATTTTAAATCTTTCATTTTCCTGGAATCCATAGATAAAATTTTCGTATAAGGATTTTTCATAGTAGGTATTAAATTGCTTCTTTCATCACCTATCACCCGACTTTTACAGTGAATTAATGCTCATGGCGGAGTACAACGCTGCGTATTGTCTTGTCCGCGCTTGACTAAAACCAGTACATACAGTATAAATCACCCGCGCCTTCAAATCCTGCTACGTTCAAATTTTTATACGTTTCTTTGCTTTAAAATTGTTAAAAAATTATATTTTTAATTCTGGCTTTAGTATATTTAGACATTAACTATATTTAGATTAAATAAGTTTTTACAATTTTTAACTAAATATTTTTATTATTACAAATACCTAAAGAACAAAAGCTACGCCTATTGATAAGCACGTATACCTATGTGATACCAAGCTGATTATAATGATGATTCATCGCTTATCTACGAGTTACATATAATTTTGTTATTTGACAGTAATAAATACATGGAAATTTAGGCAAAGTAAATAGAACAATGCATATGACTCATCGCACCAGGTAACTTACCCTAGCCTAGCAGGTGTTCGTGTAAGGTAGTTGTGGTGGAAGGTCCACCATTATTAAAATTCAATTACAGTGATAAAATTAGAAATGGAAATTGTAACATTGCTAAAATATTTTTTAGTTCCCTCTACCCCCCCTGCTATATGTCCGAAGCTAAATAAACTTTAGTGGATATATATGAGAAACTAATAACTTTTAATTTTAGTAACTTATCAGAAACTAATAAAGGAGAATGAATTTGAGTCATGCGAAACTACCCACCAAAATAAAGACGCGCCTCTATATTGTTATGCCATTAAGAGGTTAACACAACACTTTTAATTAAATTGATTGATAATAATTATATTGAAATTTACTAGTGTATTCATAAATATGATGTGTCAGGGTATGATGATGATGAATCATAGATGCATTATTGGTGAAGTCGAGATGTGGTTACATGTGATGATTGTTGGTCCAAATTCCATTTAGGTTTTTTATATATAGCTCTCGTCTACTTAATTTTATTTGTTTATGCATTTTAGTCCGAGGCATTCTTGTGAAGATAACATGAAATGATATCTTTACAAGAATACATAAAGAAAACCCAATAAATAAAATTCCGTTGAAATCCCAGTTACACATTTTTATAATTTTTAAGCTAAGTATACGAGAGGAATATACGAGTACAAAAGAAATTGGATCTCTATAATTATGCTTATAAATACACCGGACTATTTTGTAATTATTCATTTTAACGACTTATAAAGTAAACGATATAATAAAAAAAATTAAAAATAAAATACAAAAGGCAAACTCGTCCATACTAACATAGTTTTAACTCTCGAAATCATTGTTTCTAATTTTCAAAGCTAAAAAAGTTAATTCGAATTATTCATGGACTTCAGACTTTTCTATGCAAAATGTTCTTTTTTATCTTAAACATTTTAGTGTAATACCGGCAGATATAATTTATAATTAGTCATACATTATTCAATCGACCGACAGACCAAGAAATGAAATGTATAATTTAAGAATAGAATAAGATTTGATCCCAAAATACCTAAGTCTACTATTAATCATATTTTTGCTCCGTGGTGATGTAAAAAAATCGAATAATTTTATAGTAAGTACACACAAAAGGCAAAGGTGAATGACTGAAATATCAAGAACGGGACGGGTGGAACTGTTTGTACCTATGCCGGTTGCTAATACTAAAAAATATAAGCCCCCAAAAAACTAATCTAACATGAGCGAAGTTAAAAAAGCTTTCCACAATTGACATAATATAAATATGTAGTTTGGTAAGTAAAAATATATTTATTATTATACGTTGCTAGATTATAATACTTTTTTTCTCGGCATTCTAAATAGAAATGAGAATCGAACTACCAACCATCCCGTAAGCTAACATAATAATTTCTGCAGTAGCTTCTTATATAAAACGTTAATTTTATATTATCAACAGGTTCATAGAATAAAAGTAAAGATATTTTCCAAACAGACTCGATATTTTATTATTATACGTCGACGTTATCAGGTACAGTACACATGTCCACGTTAATTTTACATACAATTCAATTCGTGATATCACGACATGGCCCCAAAATGCCGTACCTATATGTAATTGTTAAAAATGACCGGCACATTGCAGTAGAGATGACAAAATTATATAAGGTGAAATAAAAAATATATATCACTAAGAAACATTATGCCTTAAATGTTACATAGCATAAGTTTCATAGAAAAGGAAATGACATAAAAAAATAACATGTTTCGTACTTATGTTCAAAAATTTAAGATTATGAGATCAGCTTTTTTGTTTCACACTACATACATAAACAAAACAGTAGCTATTAAATATACACTACACTTTACATGTTAAATATTTGTTACATTGAGAGTTATTTTAAGTTGTTTCTTTTATTATTAAACAAACGTCAAACTGACCAAGTTGCGAATTATCGCTTCGAGTAAGTGCTACGATTAAAACTATAGGGCAAACATAAAACAGTAAAAATGTGTATAAAATTCAAAATTTAATCGGTATTATAGCATAGAAAATTAATTAATTACACACAATCTGTATTACACACCATATAAATACTTAAAATACTGAACATTGTTTGAAGCTGCAGAACTATTTTGGTAATCATTCCAACATGCATAATCATATTGAGTATAAAAAATAATCATTAATTTAACATTTAACCACAGCATAAAATGATATGCAATATTTTATTTTCTATATTCATATTTTTAATATTATTCTTATTGAAATAAATCAAGTACTACGTTTGCCACAACATTTACTTTGAAAAATAAATTTGCTGCACCTTAAACTACAATGTGCCGTCACGTTTTTTATGCGATCAAACAAATATCAATTGGATACGTTTTCAGTAACTTAACTAACACAACAACTTCGAGTATTGAACTATTTCAGGCATATCTCAATACCGGATTTGATATTATTATGCACCTTTAACCTAGTAGCCTTTCACGGTAGACCTGATAAAAAGAAATTATAATAATAAATATTATATAAATTGCACCAATCCGAAATTGAATCTATAATATGTTAAAGAAATATATTCTAATAAGTTTGTTCTGAGGTCATTCCGTGAACAGCACTATGAGGTATTTGATATTTACTTTAAATATTAGATACAGGATATATCATAAGTGTACAGGACAAAATATATTTTAATACAAATGTATACATTTTTTAATGTAATTTTTATGTTGTCTATACATTACTGTAAATGATGTATTTTAAGTGCAATTTAATTATATTCTATTGCAATTTGGTTATAATCAATATCATAATAAATATAAAAAACATGAAACTGCTTTGTTGTAACAAAAGAACAATTTTCACATTTAATAAATTAGTATGTAATTATAAATAAATATTCATGAAATTATGTTTGTCATCAAATTAAAAAAAAAAAAGAACTACCTTTAAAATTAATGAAATGAAATAATATAGCATTATCAGACTAACTTATACATAATATTATGCTCTTTATATTTTTATTACTGATAAGCAATTTAGATTTAAAAATTCAAGATAAAACCAAAGTGGTTTTATCACGACTATATTTGAATTTCTTTACTATTTGCGGAATGTCACAAATTTATACATTCACTTATATAACGATTACCTCATCACATTCTTATGGTAGAAATAAAACTTGAAGTTTAAAATTGTTTTGTTTTTTCTAGTTTTTGTCATTTAAGTCTGAATATTATTTACATTTCATTTTGAAACTGGACAATTAAATAAGTTTAGATTTTACACTTTCTTAAGATGTCTAGCTATACTTTATAATAATTAATTATGCCATATATTATTATGATTAATTATGTATCACAAACGTCATATCCTGTATTTTGACGCCAATATTTTATTTAATTAAAGTTGCATGGTTATATAGTAAAACAAGAAAATCAGTAATGGCACAATAAAAATCTTCAAAAATAAAAAAAATCCTAATATAATCCAAACAAAATAATCGTGTACCTTTGGATGTTTATTAGAAAAATCCAGTCTTTTCTCTCAACTCTTGGTGAAACTAAGTAAATAATACCAAAAATTACTCTGCCCTTTACACTAATGTTTACAAAATTCAACCAGTTTGGTCCCATTCCCAACATGCACAGATAAATAATTCTTCCATCAAGTCCAAAGGTACAAAAAAAAAAAAAATTTTTGAAAAATGTGAATAACAAAAAGATAGTACTAGAGAGAATAACCCTGTTCACTCATATTTAGAATTGTACAGTCATATAAGTTAGTAAATCATTCAAGTTATCAATAAAGGAAACTGAGAATTTAACATTTTGGATGCATATTATTGTGTAATGTAAAAAATGACAAATGTTTTGTAAACACTGTATTACTGTGCATTCATTGTAGACCTTGGATTGCTATTCAGTTATTCAAGTTGCCCTTCTCAGAAGTGAGTGAACTGTACAAAAGTAATGACTCACACTTTTAATATACAGGTGCTCTAAATGAGGTCCCGTCCATTCATATTTAATAAGCAAATAAATCAACACAATAATATTCAATTTTTGTTTGTATGTATTACTTTAGCATTTACATAAATTAAAATAAACTGAAAATGGCAGACCCTTAATGGCAATCAAAGCTACCAGAAAACATATTACAACTGACGACAGCCGACAATTGTTTTAATCTATAAACATACAAAACTCTAAAACAATAATAACAATTATCCACCATACATTCAAAATTATAAATATTAATAAAAATCAAAACTTAAGTCTACATCTGTATACACTCTTTTGAATCCAGCTGAACCAAAACATATCCACACGTCATACACAACATAATGTAATCTACATACACCAAATTAAAGCTTTTGATAAAGGGGAGGAGGGGCTCAGAACTTAAGCTTGGGTTTGAGCTCATGGGCGCGGCCGCCCCAGTCTAAGCGATAGCTGCGAGTCCGCCACGAGATCTCGGGGTTGAAGAGCGCGGCGGCGAGTACGAACGGCGCACAACACTCGCTCCATACCCACGCGAGCAGAAACTCCACTTTAGTAAACGGAGGCGATCCGTTTTGCACCGAACACAACATCAGCCAGTCTGACAGGAACCACACCAGCACGTGCACCAGGAAAAAGGGCAGCGGCTCCGCGCCCAGCAGCTGGCCCGCCGCCCACGCCGCGCCGGCGCCCAGCGGGATGCACTCGCTGAGCGGCTCCAGCAGCGCCGTCGTGGGCACCATGGCGATGCGGAGGCGCGCCCAGCGCTTGAGCCGCGCCTGCAGCCCGCCCACCGACTTGGCGCCAGAGTTCTGCAGCGCCGGCAGCGAGGCCACGCGCATGCGCCAGCCGCGGCCCACCACCGCCTTGGCCATGAAGTAGTCTTCGGCCAGGTATTCGCCGAACGCCGCCAGCCCACCGTTCTCCTCCAGCGCACAACGTCGCACCAGCGACGACATGCCCACGTGACAGTTGATGCCGAGGAAGTCCGCGCCGAGGTACATCCGCGCTTGCGCCGTGCCGAAGAACACCTTCTCGTAGACTGCGGCGAACCCGTCGGCGTCAACGGCGAAAGGCATCTGATGGACGATCGCGACGCCCTCGCTCATGTGCTGCACCATGTCTAGCAGCGTGTCCTCTCTCATGCGGATACCTGAGTCGCTCACTAGGATCAGAGGATACTTCGCGGCGAGGTACGCCGGCTGCATGTTATTTATTTTTGGGTTGACTCCGACGCACGACCCTCCCACGAACAATCGGGCGTCCACCTGAGGATACTTATGCAGGAGGCTGTTGACAAGCATCACAGCCGGGTCGTGTTCGTTTTCCACACAGAACAGCAGCTCATAGCTGGGATAATCCAGTGTAAAAAATGTTTCCAAGTTCGAAAACAAGTTAGGGTCGACGCCGGTTAGCGGCTTCAAGATAGAAACTGCGAGATATGGTTGTTCAGGCGGCGACCGGTCCACGGTTCGGTGCAATTTCCATTTCGAATATGACAGAGCCATTATATGAATAAGCCACAAACAAATCCACGCAATCATAAAAAATATAGCGAAACCATACACTGTATACACCATAGGCATCATAATTGTAAAATTCTTATGTCGATCTCGCGTTCCGACCACATAATATCGACTGGTTTCGAGTGTCTAGAACCGTGCGCTACGCTGCGATCATAACACCGTAATGACAAAATGTGAGCAGGTAAACGAGGTAAACACGCGCGTAAATGAATTTATATGCATAATCTGGACATTTTTAACGTATAAACGCTTTTCATAATTTTTCGGTAGCTTTTATCGTCAATCTACAGAGTATAGAACGACACAACCAGTATAACCAACCGCCGCCCGTCATTTCTACAATTTGGACACTTGGAGTGTATAGCTTTTAAAATTGTGTTGCCATACTTTTTTCTCTAAATATTTATAGAAAATTTAGTTATTAAAAGTATTTGTATGTTAATATTAAACATAGTTTTTAAAGTTTAATATTAACCCTTAAAATGTATAAGTATATTTTTGGGTAAAAATAGATTGGTATTGGACTAAATTATAACAATATTTAAATAAAAAAAATTAATTGTGCGTCTCGGGATGCCCGGCAGAAGTGTTAACTGAAACTAATCTAAATTTAACTGTTTAATATTGAAATTGTATTACTTGAGAAAATATGTATATTTTATGTAAGAAAAGGTTTATTGATAAAGTCCTTTATTGATTGTAAAATATATTTTTTATTCTTAGTTACAATTCTTGAATATACACATTAAAATGTTGTGTATATACATTATTATTATCTTTATCTAATTCTACAAAAGTAACAATTAACATTTAGATTATATGCTCGCTGTCAGCAAAATATATCTATTGTACACTAAACACTGAGTCAAGTGAAAAAAGAGGAGAGAGAAGTGTATATCCAATATATACAAAATGTAGCTGTATATTATTTATTATTAAAAAAATAAATACCGTATTATTTTTTTCAAATGCAATTCATATAAAAAATTAAATCGAATCAAATTAAATCAGCTTCACGCACGTGTAACCTGCACACAGCAGGGTAGGCAGAGGGAACCTCGTGTTAAGACACTGCGCTTCCCACTTTCCGCCGAATTCAAGAGGCATTGCGTGTTGAATAGCGGAACTCAATGCTGCGCTTTGCTAGACACCAGAGCGAAGAAATGTATGTTTAAATTTAAATAAATATTTCCTTTTCTCGAGTGGGGATCGAACCCACAACCAATCGATTTTGCAACCAATTTGTGCCGTTGTGCCTACCTGTTGTGCCACAGTATATTATATAGGATGTACACAATTAAACAAAAGCATTCAAACAAAAAAATAAAATAATGACGTCTAAAAATATCTGTTACTTAAAGAATTATGTTATTTAAATTTAATTAGTATTTATTATTATTCACAACATATTATAGATATATGATTCTCAGTATTATTTTTAATAATTTCTTATTTTATTTACACTTATCCTCGTATACTTA
>DWNA01002400.1:0-11827 GCA_018249835.1 Heliconius besckei
CGGAAAAGTCCGGTTACTCTAATGAAAGCAACGAGTTAAATGATCTTTTTATACTTGTCCAGAAAAGTGTTTTGTGCAAAACTACATCAAATTAATTAAATATTTTATTTTGTATTCACATAATTTAAAATATTTTATTATAATTATGTATTATATGTATATTTATAATTATATTTATTTGATATATATGCATGTGTATGTATATATATTTTACTCCTGCACACCTGCATACTTATTATCCCACATCCAACCTTGTCGGTTGGCTGGGAAAGAATGCTCTTTAGCGTTAAGCCCGCCTTTTGACCATTGTTTTTTTGTAATTTTGTACAATAAAGTATAAATAAAAAAAAATTATTTATTATAAATAAATAAATAATATTGTTTATTCACATAAAAAATGATAATTTTATCATGTTCGTGGTTGGAATGACCACATAAAATGTTATAATTCAAAACAAATATGCTCTTTCAAAAATAAACATATTATTATTTTTCATGTTAAAATAAACATTCTTATAGTTTTTTTCTACTTATAGAACAAAAAAAAACTAAATATGACGCCAATTGTATAAAATAAAATAAAAGCAGTATTCATGAAATATCAAAAATTGACATTTTATTATATTTTGTTTTTTTTGCTCTAAATTAAAATGGCGCAAATATGCGCAAAATTTTATTCTTTCCCATAATTGTTGAACAGTTGTAGTATACATAAATATAGTTTTCTTGGCAGCGGCAGCCAGCGGCAACAGTGAAAACTCCAATTGAAAATATGAAAATGTTAAAATATAACACTTCTAAAAATTTTAAGATATCTTTTTAAATATAGCTTTTTATTATACACTAATTATCTTTTCTTAAAGAAGAGACAATGAGCTTTATAGAAATGTATAATATAAATATAGTTAGTATAGAAGTTTATTAAGAAACTAACGCTTAAATATCGCTTTATGCAGTGTGGAAAATAGGGAAATATCGAAGTGTATTGTTTGAAGGTCATTTTGGATACTTTAAACTGCTATCAAAAATAAAAATCTCGTTGTATTGATAAGATAGTCTATTCCAGTATATAGAACAATCAACAGAACTTGGAAATTACGACTTTTGTTTTGACCATTTTTGGCACGCTTTTACAGGAAGCGTCCCATAGTGCGACGGCCTCAAACTGTATTTATTTAATCACAGGTTACATCGATAGATGCCTCCAATAATAGATTTCTCTTATATGTATATCTTCCATCAACAGATAGCTATCGGCTACAATTTGTTACGAGTATTGATATAATAAACAGGTCAAATGCAAGTCGGACTCGTCCACACACGATCGTAGTACAACTTATTAAAGTTGACAAACTTTAGTTTGCATTGTGTGTGTATGAAATGAACTATATTTTTATAATAGTTTTTATCTGTAGTATAAATTTTCAATTTTCTTTTCTTTTTGATATGTATTTTAATTTAGGTATGCGTATAAGTCCACGGGAGGTACTCTACATATATTTTTTTTAAAGCGGGGATTTTCATATAAAATGTAGTAAAACAATACGTAAATGCTCTTATCTTCTGTGCTCCAATAAAACGTAGACTTGAATATTTGATATAAATTTCGGCTTGATACCTCCACGCGATTTCGAAATAAGGTCTTAACTGATGGACAACAAAGTAATCTATCATCGTATAAGCATTCCTTTTTTTTTTCATTCGAGGTACCAAAAAAATAATGATCCTGAATGACAGCGGCACGCCCTTACTGTAGATTCGATTGCACCGATGGGGTCCTAACTATATTTAATACTTTGCTCTGGTAATAAGACATATCGAGGCGTAGAGTTCCACCACTCAATACGCAATGTGAAATGGGCGAAAGCGACCACTAGGGAGTCTTGATACTAGGTTCTCTCTGTCTAACCTACTACAGGTATATGTGGTATAGTATACAGCGTGAAGTTATAAAAGACGAACAATAATCAATTAAAACAACATGAAAGTGTAATTTATAATTTACAGTTTTAATTAAAATTCATATAATTAAAAAAAACTTTTACTTTAAAGCTATAAACAGAAAAGTTTTAAATACTCGAAGTTAAGCTATGAAACCATGAAGAGTTTCTTATTACTATTGTTGAGTGAGTAGTTTTTATTAATTCTAGGCTTCAACATAGGCTCTAATAAGTTATTTTTTCGTCTTAGTCGAGACATGGTGAGTTGAGTAGCGGAACTCAACGCTGTGCTTTGTCTTATTCCCGGAAGCAGGAAATGAAAATTTTATTTGTCCCCCGAGTGAGCATCGAACCCACAACTGTCCTGCTTACCATCAGACGTTATGCCACAGACGTTATGCCACCATAACGGCCGCACATAAATGTATTACAAAACGCTATATCTAAAAAAAATCTGTGATGAAAAAAAAAATTAAAACAAGTTAAAAAAAACACAAAGTAGATTTTTAATTAGGTAACAAATATTTCCTACCGCAGTAATTCCAATGCACTATACCATCCAATATGAAAAAACAGAAGAAGTAAAACTAATAAATATTGAAAAACCGCCAGAAAACCATGAAGAACAGTTCCATAAATTGAGTAAAGGAGATATAAGAAATTTAACAAATATCAAAGATTCCGTTAAAATAGATCTTGAGCCGTATTCTGAACATTACCAACATAATTATAGAGAATTGAGAGACGGAGAAAAGGTGGGCGCGAGGAGGTGGTTAGATATGCACAAAATAATTTATATGGTGAATCAGATGTTCGGAAAGACTGTAAAAGATAAACCATCGCGTCCAAGACCAAGGAGTATGAGAAGCACTAGACAACCAAGAGGCTCAAGAGAAACTAGGAAACCAAAACATAAAAAAATTAGCCAGGACTGGATTATAGATATCGATGATAATATACCTGAATCGTTTGAAATGACTTTTAGTAAAAAAGATAGTGATGAAGACCAAATTTTGCTAAATTATAAAAGAGAGAATAGAAAAATTGATGTGCCCATGATATTCATCGTACCGGCGGGAGAATAAAAAATATAAGATAATTATAATATAGTTTTTTTTATAATTTTATAGTCCCTTCAGTGTCGTATATTACGATACCTTTTTAGCTAGCAGCAGGGAAGGCAGAGGGAACTTAGTGTTAAGATTGGGTTCCAACTTACGGTCCCCATTTTGAGGCATTGCGTGTTGACTTTTTCTCAGTACTCTGGTACTGAGAAAAAGTACGGCGTTAAGTTTTGCCTTAAGAGTAAGTACGGCGTTAAGAGCACCTTCCTCGCTCTGGCGAGGAAATGAAAAGATTTTTGATTTCCTTGAGTGGTATTCGAACCCACAACTAGTCACGTTTACAGTCGCACCCTTGTGCCCAACAACGCTGGCCCAACATCGTCAACGTAATAAATAAATAAATAGAAAGTAAGACAATGTAACAATATAAAATTAGTCTGTTTGTCTGTGCGTTTGTACAAACTAATCAAAGAAACGACTTGAGAGATGTAAATGCAGTTTTCATTATTCTATTGTGACAGATATATCTACTACGTCCCCTATTTAGTGTTTTTTTTATTTGAAAATTAATAAAGTTATATCAATATTTGGTATTCTCTTGAATATTAAGTATTTTCTTAGTAGGTATGTATATAATGTAAAGTCAAATATTCGAAAATTTGGTACAATTATAGTTTATATGGAGAAGAAGTGCGGAATCGTAATACGTTTAATAAGTATATGCATACGTTTAATAAATAAAACTTAAAACTAATAAAATAGATATAACACACACTACCATAATATATGCATTGCTATGGCAACGCGTATTATACGCGGTAATTCCTTCTCTAGCCTAATTAAAACAACATGAAAAGTAAATTTATAATTTGCAATTCTAAATAAGGTTAGTATAATTTTAAAACAATTTCATTTCAAGGCTACCGTTGCCAACTATTGAACATAACAAAATAAATTATACTATTATTATTGTATTAAATACTTGAAGTTGAGTATTAAATCATAAAGTTTCTTACTACCCTTTTCAAACAACAAACTTTGCAAATCGTTGCTTAGCAACGGTCGCATAGCGACGGTGGTTATTAACATGGCGGGAATATATTGCATGTCAAATTAATAAGTATTTTAATAAATTGGTATATATCGAAAATATTACAAATATGGGAAAAAAAAGTATCCAATGTCCTATCCCGAGACCCCCGAGTATCTCTATATGAGTACATATTTTATCACAATTAAATTAGCGGTTTGGCCCTGATTGCGTAAAAGACAGACAGACAGAGTTACTTTCGAATTAATAATATAGGTATGGATGTTTTTGTTTGCAGCGGACACTAAAAATTATTGAAAATTTGAAATATAAATATTTATTGCTTTGTAAAATTATAAATACAATGCCTTACACTTTATTTACATCATATTGATAAATTGAATCACTATGAACATATTTAAGAGAAAATCATATACTTTTAATATTTACTTTTCTTAAAATTTAAAAGGGCACCTACCCCAAGTTAAAAGGACAGTCGCCTCTACATTCCAAATGACACTCCTATTTCAGAATTATATATAGAAAAAGCGTTGTCAAAGTTATTATAAATATATAACATGTCGAGATTATTTTAATATTTATTATTAGACATTGTAATATACATATTTATGGATAGATGCCGACAACAAGGCAGAGAGGCAGAGTAGAGAGTAATACCTACATGCTGGGAAGAATACATTACACATATTGGATCTGAATTTCCACCTTATAAAGGAACCGCTTCAATTTGACAGGAATTTAAAAAAATTAACAGAGAATCAATAATTTATACGGACAAAAATTCTGCATATATAAATATTGGTTTCATTTATGGTCGAAAAATGTTCGATCGACAGATAGATTAAATTATTTTTTTTTTAAATATAATGCCTTTAATGCATTAATTCCGTTAATAAAAAATTATCTTAATTAGTTCGCTACTATGGTGGAACTACTACTTCACTAAATGGAAATAGTGTTAAGACATTCCGTTTTCCACCGAATTCTGGAGGCATTGCATATTGATTGATGGAATTCAACTCTGCGCTTTGCCTCGATATCAAAGCGAAGAAATGAAAATATGAATTTAAATAAATATAAAATTTCCTCGGTGGTGATCGAACAGGATATTTGCTTCACTTACTTTCAATAAAAGAAGTAGGGATATCAGCCCAGCATAAATAGGTTAAACCAGAAAAATAAAAGTGAAGATACAAAAGAAAAACAAGAATTTATGAAGAATGGTGAATACCGTGGAGATGGGATCTCTTCCCGAGTATGAGGAGTCAGCTTAGCTGATCGAATCCGCAATGAAGAGATACACAGAATGGCAGATACTAGCGATAATGTCACGGTGAGTACGAAGAAGAACGTGCTCAGCTGGTTTGGGCACGTCGAACGAATGAGTGATGAAAGAATGGCAAAAAGATTTATGACGGCAAAATGAGCGGGAAGAGAGGTAGGAGCGGGCGAACCCGAGAGCAGGTCGCTAGTAAATATTATTCAACGTAATATTTATTAAGTATTAATATACTGACGTTGCTACGGCAACAATGCGACAATTCGTTCCCTAATCTAATTAAAACAACATGAAAAGTTAATTTATAATTTGCAGTGCTAGTTAAGGTTTGTATAATTTTAAAACAATTCGACTTTAGTTGCAAAACATTAAACAACACCATAGTTTACATTACTTGAAGTTAAGTTATGACACCATGAAGAGTTCCTTATTAATATTGTTTAGTGAGTATTTTTACTAGTTCTTTCCTATATCCTCGCGAGTGAAGAAACTTTTTTACTTTCACCGGGATTACCAGTTTTAAAAAATAAATAAATAGCTATATGCTGTATCCCATACACAGCCGGGTAGGCAGAGGAAATCTACAGACACTCTGTTTCCCATTTTCTTCTGATACTCCTGCCACTCAACACGCTATGTCTCCAATATTCTCTATGGAAATATCTCACCCGGCAATATGTGAGACAGTACAACGTGGCAAAAATATTAAAAAAAAATAAAATACTTTCTTCACAGCAGCAATCCTAGTGCACCATACGATCGAATATGAGAAAGGGGCAGAAGTAAAACTTGTGAACACAGAAAAACCACTAGAACCAGAAAAACATATCGAAAATTATTTTAATGCAACCGAGGGGGAAATAAAAGAATCAACAAATTCGACATATTACGATACAGGAGATCTTAAGCCACATTCTGAACTGAATCATACAAAATTAATTCAGAATTCTATTCCTTTAACAGATAGAAAAATAGTTATCCAAAAGAGATTTTTACCTTTACTAGGATTATTATTGCAGGGTGCAAGTATACTAGTACCAATGATAATGCCAGATATAATACCAGATTTTCTACCAAGCATAGTAAAACTACCTCAAAAACCTACGACTAGAAAACCAAGGAATATAAGAACCACTAAGAAATCAAAATCGAGTAGAAACATTAGGAAAAAAAGAAGAACAACTGACTCAACCAATACTGAATATACAGTTGATGTAACAGAAAATACAACGATCGATTATGATGAGTATGCTGAAAGCACAACCAATTATGATGATGATTACGAGAGTACAGGAAGCACTAAGAAAAAGAAGCATTAGGAAAAGAAGGAAAACAACTTTTTACAACTATAAACAAATTATATATAAAAGTACAAATAAATAAAAAAAAATATCTATTTGAATTAGGGTTGGTCGATTTTGGATTTTTTTTCAATTTATGTTAGATTTTAAGTGGGGGGTCATAAAAACTTGCGCAAAATATACGTTTTTAAAATATTTTTTTATTATTTTTATTTAATTTATATACAATAACTCTGCCAAAGCTCAAACATTTCATGAATTAAAAAAGAAAATATAGTATTAAAAATGGTGATTTATACATTTTATACATTTGTTATATAGTGTTTTGGTCACCACCACTTTAAATCATTATTATTCTTATGTAAGTAAGTATTGATAAGATTTTTTCTTGTAATATTCACTTTTACTGCTATGCTTTTATATGTATATCTTCATTATTATTTTTTTCTGTTGATGTTTTGCTTTGCTTGTCCTTATATTATTTTCTATTATTATTATTATTTGTAGTTTTAAGCCAGATTTATACATTAATTAATTCATTTGGTTTTTCTTTTTGTGTCTTCTTTCGTTTCTCTTCAGTGTACATATGTATAATCTCTCCTTGCAACTGGCGAGTACTAAGTTATTTAAGTTATTTAATTTATTTAACTTATTATTATTTATTTATTTCTACACATAGTTATTCTATATATTTATTTATAAAACATAAATAGTATTTATTCATTATGGCAAATAGTTCTGTTTTGTTCTTTCTAATATGGCGTTCCGAGCGTGCCAGTTGAGCACAAAATCACTTCGCCAGTGTCACGTTGAATGGAGAAATGGCAAATAGTAATGATGACTATGATTCATTCCTGTCCTTCTCTTCCTTTTCTAATGGGGCAAGTAGTACAGACAGTTTTCTCAGTATTCCCACATTAGGCGAAATCATTGACGTCAACTTCTCAGACACTCTGAAAAATTTCAATGTTATTCATATCAACGCGCAAAGTATTCCTGCATATTATTCAGATCTTCTTGCTTCCTTCGATAGTAAAAATATTCATGCAATATTGGTATCAGAAACTTGGCTAAAGCCATGTCTGCCATGGACTTTTTACTCGCTTCCAGAGTTTCATTTGATTCGTAATGATCGTATTGGCCACTCTGGGGGTGGTGTTGCTATATATCTACGTTCGCATATTGCTTTTAGTATAGTGGACCAATCGCAGCACCAAACAGTTGGTGGCCCCAAACACCTGTTTATTGAAGGTTGAAAGACTGTAGTTTTTTCACATACAAGGGTCTTACTCGGAGTAGACCAGGTAGGGAGTATTACAGTCCGAACCTTACGATCGATTACTTTTCATCTTTTGAAACCCTGTTGGAGCGACTAAAGCCTTTATACCCTCATACAATTTTAATGGGTGATTTTAACACATGTCTGTTAAAAGATGACCATCGTGCCTCTCGCCTCAGGTCCTTGGTTACTGGTGCTAATTTGCATGTTCTTCCTCTCACTGCAACCCATAACTTTCCAAATTGTTTACCCTCACTTCTGGACTTAGCTCTTGTCTCTGCTGTTGATCACGTTGAAAAACACGGTCAATACCCTGCTCTGGCCCTTTCTTATCATGACCTTATTTACTTATCGTATAAAATTAAACCCCCAAAAGCTAAATCAAGAATTCTTCTGCGACGCAATTTTGTTGGAATAGACTGGAATCAACTGCGGGAAGACGCAGCTGTAACAAACTGGCACGAAATTTCAAATTATGCAACAATTAACGAGCAAGTTGCTGCCTGCAACTCCTTAATATTGCAACTTTATGATCGTCACGCTCCATTGTGTCCTATTCGGGTGAGACATCTTCCTGCTCCCTGGCTAACTGAGGATATAAAAAGGTTGCAAAGAAAGAAAAATATGGCAAAAGCACGTTATATGTTAAACCCTAGTGACAAAAATAAACTTAAATACAATAAAGCTCAGAATTATTGCAATAGAGACGATCAACGACGCCATATCCATAAATCTATACTTGAAGAAGATGATTCTTCTAGAGTATGGAAATTTCTTGAATCCATGGGAGTAGGTAAAGCACGTCAAAACCTTAATCCTCAGAATATAAATCTAAACAAGCTAAATAAGCATTTCTCTTCTTCGAGTAACATTAATGATACTACCAAACAGAATACACTAAATCAAATCGCCGCTTTCGCCTCTCCTAATATTCCAATTTTATTCTTTAGTCGATTTACGGAAAGTGATGTAAAGAAAAATATTATGGCTATTAGCTCCGATGCTGTTGGTGCTAACTGCGTCAGCCATAAAATGATCATTCCCATACTTGATATCATTTGTCCCATCCTAACTTTCATGCTTAATTTTTCCATTGATTCCTGTGAATTCCCTTCAGCATGGAAGGAACCTTACCTAAAAAGAACAATGTGATTTGTGATAACGATTACCGTCCAATTTCCATACTTCCTTTCTTATCCAAAGTCCTAGAGCGCATGGTGCAAAGCCAACTCACATATTTTCTTTCAAAAATAACCTTCTAAATCCTTTGCAACCCGGTTTCCGTCCTGGTCATAGCACGATTACAGCACTTGTCAAAATAACCGATGATATCCGAATGGGTATGGACAGTCAACAGGTCACGGTATTAGTGTTGCTCGATTTTAGTAATGCTTTTGGCACCGTAGATTTTGACATAATGCTTGCCACTTTAGGCTCTCTTAACATATCTCCTAATGTAATCGACTGGTATCATAATTACCATCATGGACGCCGTCAACGTATACGAATTTGTGATTCTTATTCGGACTGGTCCTCAGTCAATGCTGGCGTCCCGCAGGGTGGTGTGTTGTCTCCTCTGTTGTTTTCACTTTTTATTAATAATATTTCCCAACATATCACTTCTCTCTACCACCTATACGCAGATGATCTCCAAATTTATTGTAAATCTAAAACTTCTGAGCTACCAGCGGCTATTAATACGATAAACAATAATTTAACGAAAATATCCGCATGGAGTAGGTGCTTTGGAGTGCAATTGAATCCTAGCAAGTCTCAAGCCATTGTTGTTGGTAGTCCAAAGCTTATATCTAAAATTAGCCACCACCTGCCATCCACCTTACCTGATATAATTTTAAATGGCCAAATTATACCGTATAGTAAATTAGTTAAAAATCTTGGTATCATCATCGATCACAATATGTCCTGGAATCCGCAGGTGAGTGAGGTGAGCAAAAAGATATTTGCATCAGTAGGATATCCTTTCAGGCTACGTAATTTCCTTCCTATTCCAACAAAAATTGTGTAAGCACAGTCTCTACTTTTACCAATTCTTAATTATGCTGACTCTTGTTATTTTGATTTGAAAGAGGAGCAGTTAAACAAAGTTGAGCGATTACAAAATCTTGCTATTCGGTTTATTTTTGGATTAAAAAAGTACGACCATGTCTCTGACTTCCGTAAAAAGCTCAAGTGGCTCCCAATCCGTCTTCGCAGGAATACTCATATTCTCCGTCTTCTTTACTGTGTACTATTTGATCCACTAACACCACCATATCTTAAAGAGCGTTTCGAGTTTTTGGGGCACTCTCATTCCCGACATCTTCGCTCTGAACAAAATTTAATTCTAAAAATTCCTTCACACTCCTCTTCCTTCCTCAGCAATTCTTTTACTGTCACATCCTCCCGACTTTGGAATGCCTTACCTCTGAATATCAGACGGGCAAAATCTTTAAAAACATTTAAGCGACTCCTAAAACTACACTACCATGCCCTCTAAACTGCCTTCTTGTATTGCCACCTATACTTATAAAATATGAAAATGTATGTATGTATGTATGTATGTTTATTTGTATGTATGTATGTATTTATGTATGTAAGTATATATGTGTAATGTGTACGTTTAATTAGGTATTGATATTTGTATATATTTAATATATGTATGATGTTTGCTTTATAAATTTATCATAATTATTGTTTACACCTCAACCCTTTTCTTCCTTTTTTTATCCTATGCCTTAAGGTTGCCTGGTTTTTTTTTCTTGTCTATTTTATTGTTATTTTCCTTGTGTACATATTGTCTATGTACAATAAAGAATATTATTATTATTTAAAGAAATTTAATATTTCTCCCATTTCTGGGCATTATTAACATTATTAAACTTTATATGACATAGTTATTAGTATGCTAAAAAATTTCTAACAATACGGCACGTGTTCAGAATTACTGCTTTTTGTAATTGAATGTAAAGGAGAGGATGAAGGTCAATTTGCTAAAGGCAAGAGTGTAATGTGATTGGTATGACACCTGTAGATGAAAGTATGATTGGGAGAGTTTTAACTGTGTTCACTTGCCATTGTGATTTCAGCTCTATGAATAAGTCTGTGTATTTTGTTATTTTTTCTGTAAACGTAGATGAAAGGTTATGAGTGTTTGGTACTGCAATGTCTATGAGGTAAACTGTCTTGAGTTTTTTAATATGTAATGTTATATCCGGACGATTATGATGTACTGTTCGATCTGTAATTATTGTTCTATCCCAAAAGAGTTTATATTCGGCTGTATCTATTACTGATTGTGGTATATATTTACCTATAATAAGGGACAGTTTCGCTTATTAGATTAAGTTTTTTGGCTAAATATTGATAAACAATGCATGCCACTTGGTCATGACGATGCTTGTAATCCGTCCGTGCAATAGATTTACAAGCACCTGTTATGTGCTGTATTGTTTATTATTATTATTATTAAATGAAACCACAATCTTAACAACTTTATAAAAGCCTAATACAATAAAAATAAAAGAGATTTTGCCCAAAATGAAAAAAGTGATTTTTTTCAAACAAAATAAATAATAAAATTATCGTTGTAAAATAAAAATTAATTGTAAAATATCAAAGACACTACAGGCGCTAAGCCGCTACTTCCAAAGGGGAGCCGAACGGTCCACAAAACTATTTACAAGTTAACTATTTAAAACTATTTACAAGGCAAGTAAAACGGACGGTTCTTTGAGACTCTGTGCGGACTATAAAGGTACTTTAAATCCAGTTTTGGAAGTCGATCGTTACCCATTGCCAAGAATAGATGATCTTATGGTTAATATGAGTGGCACTCGCTATTTTTCAAAAATAGATTTATCTCAGGCATATAACCAGATTGAATTAGATGACTCAAAAAAATATACGGTCATAA
>DWNA01002401.1:0-11826 GCA_018249835.1 Heliconius besckei
AATAAAAAATATGACCAGTATTTTTTTTGCTACTCTTTGAAAGATTTTGTTAAAAGTCAAATTTTAGATAATTTATTATTTATTCGATCATATTTCAGAGATTTGATCTGTTTATCGCGTTACATTCTTTACGTGATAACAGTCAAGAAGACTAAAAAATAAACAATTTATCTATCACCACCATGCTAAAACCAAGTGTGGCGTTAAGTTGCGTGGAGGTGCGTACCTGCAGCATGGCGCGCGTGGCCGTGTGTACCAGCGTAGCCCAGTCCAGCGCGGCCGCGTCGGGCAGCGGCAGAGGTGCGGGCGGCGGCGGACGCTCGCCCAGCTCCGCGTCCATCAACCGCATCAATTCCTCCTGCGTCAAATAAAATCATGTCGTGGCTAAGAGACATAAGCGGGTTTCGATCCCCACTCGAAGATTTTTTTTTCTATTTATATATTCATTTCTACGCTATGGTGTTGAAGCGTTGAGTTCCTTAACTTAACATTCAATGCTTGCAGAATTCAGCTAAAAATGAGATGGATCAGTATTCTGTTGCCGTTACTGGCCTCTACAGTGTCACCGATTTTACAATTTGTGACCCTGCGCCACGACTGGCCTCAAATTTAATATTATTAGTAATATTTTAATAGTACAATTAATTGTTGACCTCATATCAACACTAATATTATGTATGAAAGGTATTCCGCAAACCACGTGATTGCGCGAGATTGAAAATTTCCTAGTCCCACATACTAATACATTGATCATATTGTGTACAGTGCATTATAAGTGCACTAAAATAACCCATATAGTTTCATACCGTGAGCGAAGAGTGCGCAGAGTGCGGGCGGCGTGCGTGGCGCGGGGACGAGTCGTCGTGCGAGCGGCGCCGCACCTCCGCCGCGCCGTTGCTGGCCGCGTTGCCCGACGTCGTGCTGCGGCCTGATCCACCTTGAATGTGTAACAAATTTTATATTGTTGTAGCTGTAGAGTAGGAAGAGGAAATCTGGGCACCTGATGTTAAGGCACTCCTTTCCCATTAATACATTTCAGTTTCTCATTTTCCAATGAACGTTAATTCGGCGAAATTAAATATTTTTATTTCTTCGCCCTGACGAGGCCAAGTGCGACGTTGAGTTCCGCTACTTTATAAAAGAGGGTAAGCAGACACTTTTGTCTGTATTATAAATATAAATAAATATTTAAAATCCTAAATACTGTGCCACGACTGACCTCATTAGAGAGAGGCACAAAGTGTGACTCCAAAGTCGACTACTTGTGGATTCGATCCCCACTCGAAGAAATTAAATATTTATTTAAATGTATGTTTTTATTAATTTGCTATGGTGTGCAGAGTGAAGCTGATTTATTTATTTAAAATACAAACCGGTGCCGTATCCGGAGGTATCGGAGCGTGGCGGTGACAGGCGGCGGCGAGCCGGCTGCTGCGCCCACGCCGCGCCCGCCCCGCCCCCCGTGCACGCGCTCTGGCACTCGCAGCGCGCGCCGCCCGACAACGTGAGACGGATCTACAGAACAATACAATACATATGAGAATACAGTAAACGATTTATTTATTGGTAGCGTAGCTAAATACTTTTTTTAAATTGCTGTTCAATAGTAAAAAAATGACAAAAGTTGTTTTGAAAACGTAGTGGGGCACGAACCCACGTCTTTTGGCACGATCAAACGGCCTCACGACTAAGCCATACATTCTTATCAAACTACATTGTAATTTTTGTACACTTTTTTAAACTGATATACAAAGTCGCAACACCCAGAGATTATTGCTCTGAATTATTGTTTCCCAAGAGAGGGTACTATTTATTAAATATTTTTATATATTTTGCTAATGTTACAATGTCTAAAAATACAGCAGGGATTTTCTTTGTTTAATACAGTGAAAAAAATACTAACAGTAACCGGATCAGAAGTCTTCAGTAAGTCTACGAGGTGGTCATGGGGTAGAGCCACGACGGCCGCTCGACACACTTCTAGGAGGCGAGCGCCGCGTTTAACACCGGCGCGTGCAGCTGCACCGCCGCTTTCCACTTGTGTTACTAACCCATCTGGTTGTACGTGGAAACCTGTAGAAATTTGAATAGAATATAAATGACTTAAAGTAACAAAAACATCCGGCTAACAGCCTATTAAGCAACTTATCAATAGAGATAACAAACGTTTTTATAAGACTATGAGTATACATGTATTTATTATCAGAAGGTATTTACAATTTCGAAAATAGATATATAGTTTTATGAATTTAAATAGAGTTCGATTTGTGTTTTTTTACGCTTTCGATTGGTATAAAAATTATAAAAATAATAAAACAAAAAATTGATTTAGCAGGTTTACACTCTACGCCAATATATAAGCAATATGCTGATAACATGTGTGCAAAGTGAACTTAAAAATTCTTCAGCCAATCTTTTGCACATAATAAACGAATTATAATAAAACAAAAGGGTAAAAAGCTAAATAAATTACTATTTTAAATAAAAAAAATAAGTATTACTTTATCAAGTATACATTTATGAATTTAAAATATTTTTTAGCACATACCAAGCTGCGTGGCGCTCCCGCGCTCCAGCGTGAGCTCGGGTAGCGCGTGCGCTTGCGCCGCCACGCCGGTCAGGCGGCGCAGCGCGTCGCCGCACGCCGCGCGCACGCTCTCGCCGCGGTGGTAGTAGATACGAGTCCACGCACCGCTGGTCACCCATCCTGATCAATGGATGGTAGAAATGGTTATATATTTACTTATTCTGATTTTCTTGTGATCATCATCGAAGTTTCACCACAATAGTTTTATTAATTTTATAGTCCTTGTAACTAAAAGCATTATTTAATAAAACGGACACATGCATTTGTCGAAATTAATATAAACATATAATGTTGTTACACAAATTATAAGCAAAATCACTTCTTATAACATAAGTCGAAGAAAGGAACCATCATGTTTGCAACTTTTACAGATGTGACAGATTATAATTCTTACAGGATAAAACTTCCCGGTTTTTTTTGTTAACGTTTATTAGTGGTATAACCACTAAAATAAAAATAGTATGGCATATGCAATATAAGGAAATAAATGTTATCAGTTTATAATAACATTTCTTCCCTTTAATTATAAAATCAACTCAAATAATAAATTTACTGGATTATTGAGCCATTATAATGATTTGAATTTATTCAAAAACTAACTAACTAACTATCTACCTATAACTAGTAAATAAGTAAATACAATACAATACCTAACAAAGTATTTGTTGGAAGAACTAAGACAATTTGTCTAGAAATTTCTTCTACAATAACAACAGTGTCAGGTGATATACCCATGATGCAATCGAGTATTGTCCCTCCAGAACCTTCGTCTTGAACTTGCACCTAAAACATTTAATATTCATTTCAATTTTAAAAAAAGGTTAGTTTTTTAGCTTCCCAGTATATAGCAGGGTAGATAGAAGAAACTTAGTGTCAATACACTGTTTCCAACACACCATATTTCAACATTGCGTGTTGAGTGACAGGACTCAGCGTCGCACTCTTATTACCAGATAAAATATATATATATATGAAAAATCATTGTAGAGTATTCGGAACGTGCGTTTGTAACCTCTATGGTAGGTGGATAATGCGTTCGGGCGCCATTCGATAGAAAATATTCATATTTTAATTATTTTCATTTCCGAGTTTGATAATTATTAAAACATATAAAGTTAAAGATGTAAATAGTTTCCTTACATGATAACAGAGTGCTCCACCGACCAACACGTCTTTAGTATCCTCGGGTTTCTGTACAATATTGTTGTTATTGTTGTTTGAGTTGCTGCCGCTTTTCATCAGTAATGAAGAAAATATCGCTAGAAATAAGCAAGTTTATATTAATTTAATCAATCCCCTAATAGTATTATTAGGGGAAAGTAAATTTATATTTAAAAACTAACGAAGAAACTGGAGGAGTTTCTCTATTTAACGCGTATATATTCTTACGTTGTATCCCGCATACTAAAGCGTACAACCTACTAAAGGTTAAGGAGAGAATATAGTGCACTGCATTCCCCACTTTTATCCTAATTTTTGAGGATTTGAGTTGTTGGAATTTAATGCCGTGCTTTGCCTTGTTGCCAGAGCAAGAAAACGAAAATACATATATTGAGGATAAACAAACAAAAAAATAGCGGCGTTGAATTACGCCACTCAACATTCAATGTCTCCAGAATTCGGTGGAAAATGGGGACCGGGTGTCTTAGGTTCCTGCTCCCTATCCTGTCGAATGCGGAGGATACAGTGTGAAGCCGATATACAAACATTAAAAAACTTACAAAATTTTTGCCCAGTGTCTGTGGTAGTAGCAGTAACATGATTTTTAGCTAAATCCTTCAGGTACTCTTGTCTTGTGCGCGTCGCCATCGTACTGAACTTGGGGGATTGGATAGCAGCATTTTCGCCATTAATGACCTAAATGTTTAAACAATTAATTATTTAATTACTGAGACTCAGATCAGTCTTTAATATGTGTTAAATCAGTCTCATAGTTAAATAACAAAGTTGCAATTTGGCATGTAGGTTCCATAGAGAATTAAAAGAAGAAAGAGATAGGTTTTCCAGAAATTTTAAGAGATTTCCAGAAATTATAAGCGAAGATTTCCTGAAATTTCTCAAGAAATTTCGGGAAATCTTCAAAATCTTTTAATTTTTTTAACCGTCAACACTATCGAAGTAGCGGGCTTACTGCTCTTTAACATGACACTTCATAAAAATAAAAATAATCTTAACACGCTTACCTTACTTAAAAGCAAATCGGTGAACGCTTCACCTTTCGGATATACCGCACCATCTTTAATCGGCGGTCCGAACAAAGGCACCTCTTTAGCACGACTCACAGCTATACTATAATGCGTGTTTTCCGTACAAGGGTCAATCACTCTTACAACAACAAAAACATGTTGAAACTGAGATCTTATATTCCTTGGTGTGAATGGTGCAGCACCTGGTTCTTGGAAGACTATTGTCACTATATCATTACCAATATGTCGCTTCCTCAGCAATTGCTGTCGATTATTCGGTGTGTATGGAAGCATTGTTGACACGTGAAACATTATTTCGCAGCCTTGATAAGTTGTATATACAGAATATAGGCCAGTGGAGTCCGTACGGTTGTCGAGACCCGCCTTGTATTTGTCGAAATCTTTTAAGCGCACTGTTTGTCCCAACATTTGTAGGAATTCGACGAAAGCGGGTCCAGCTTCTTGATTGTTATACATTTCTTCTTCGGTAGATTGCCCACTTTTACAGTACATGACTCCCACTTTGTAGTGTCGTGTAACACGCTGTTCGTCTAGACGGAGCAGTTGTTCTTCGGCGCCTCCATTTGTTATTCCCAATCTATAAAACAATATTTTTTCATTTCAAAATTATGAATGCAATGTGTTTCATTACGTAGTATACGTACTCGTACGTACGAATACATACGTGATTTCCACTCGAAATAATAAATTATTATCAATTTTGTCGCACCGGTATCAAGAGAAAGCGCGGCGTTTAGTTCTGTCACTCATCACGCATGACGGACGGACGGACGTGCCTGGTTGGAAAATTGTGTGGTGCATGGGGAATGTCTTAACACTAGTTTTCCTCTGCCTTAGCCAAATAAATTAAAAAAGCAGAAGAAGAGAAGACAACAAAATGAAAGAAAAGAAAACAAAATATAGCAGAAGTTTATTTGGACATGTGCTTAAGAACTACTGGCTCAAATTAAAAAAATCTTTTTTTGTTAGATAGTCCATTTATCGAGATATCTCAACCTACAGCCTACAGGTTTACAGCCTACATTACAACAGGTTAGGTATTTTTATTTCACCACTGGGGTGAAGCCACCGATAATAGATTGTAATATTAGACTAGATTTTAGACATAAAAAGCACATTAATTATAAAAAATCTATATTTAAAAATTGAGTAAATTTATAAATAACATTTTTCCTAATAATGACATATATATAAAATAAGTTTAAATAACGCAAAAAGTGATTACCTTAAACAACTTAGTTGCAGCTCGGGGGCAACATACTCCAATACCTCCTTCGTATTATACGTAGCGCTATTATTACTCGGCTTGACCGTTGGCAAAGCGTCTTCTAAAAGAGATCCTTTTAGAGTGAGTAGTTCTGATGTTCGTATGATGAGGCGGTACTGCCACGCTAGTTGGGACGCCGGAGCTGAGGCGTCGCCGCCTCCACGACGTAATTCCACGCGTTCTTTCTTTATCGAAATCGCCACTGGCCCTAAATTTTCATCCATTCCAAACCAATTCTGGTGTGCTGAAAATGGGATATGTTCAAAATAATTAAAAATATAAACGTGAATTGATACAATATCCATATAAATTATGTGAAATAACTAGAATTAAAATTTGTGTAAAAAATACAGCGTAAAGTTTTTTTTTTTGAAGTTAGAATAAACTTCTATTAATATTAAACTATAAATTGATAAATATTCTGCTAATAAGTGTTTTGACTAATAGCCATTATAATGAAGTTATTAAAATATAGAGATTTTTTATTTTTCTTTATTATATATACCTACAAGTAATACATATTTATAGTGTTTAAACTTACGTTGCGTATAAAAATAATTTCGATAATATAAAGCGCCAAGATCTTGACTTTCGATTGGATATGGCGAACTAGATTTCATGAAGGGGCAACCACTGCGCCAATGTGTGTGGCCAGGAGGGAATTCTAATACTGAAAACCCATAAGATGCCTTGGGACGATGCCATCCTCCAAATTGACCTGGAATGGCTCCTCGAGCAGTTCGGACGCAGAGTGAAATACAACGTTCTTCTTCACCTAATAAAGAAATGAAAATTTCTTAGTATTTAAAATATTCACAGTGCAAGTGCAGAGTCATGTTGCAGGGCATTAAATGGGACTAGTTATAATATAATAATAATAAGGCCTTTATTTACCGTTGCCACAGTTACAAACTTAATGCTAATTTAATATAGTTTACTTTCTAATTTATTATATCTACAATATTACTAATAATATTTAAGTATATGTTATAAGGAGATATATATATAATTTTTTTACATATTCTAATTTTTCACTAGCGGTGATTAATTGTTTCTTTTACTATTTACTTTATAATACACACTCTACTACACACTTACACTAATTACTTGTTACTATTTATTTACTTATTTTTTTTATTTCTTTTCTTTTTAGTTAACTTTTATTCTAATTTTATTTATAAAATATTTTATTTTCTTAATTAATTTTTTTCTAAATTATTTATTAAATATAACTAATTTAGTAGTATAATATCAGGCAAGGTCCCCAGACTGGGTATAGGCCTCCTCCAAAGGTGGGACTAGTTACGCAGTTATAATTGTATGGGACCCAGTAGCTGAGCTCCTCACCCTACCTAACCAAATGACAGTTACAATATTTTGTAAAAAGCCACAGATATTTCAAGTAACAGATATTTCACTAATTTTGTTATAAGAACCCCAATAAACAAGCCTTAGTAGTAATGGTTAATAGTAAGTGCTTTGAGGAATCCTTTAGCATGAGTCACAAACATGTTTTAAAACATCCGCAACTTAAAGCACATAATTTTATACACTTAAAATGCTTCTTAGAAATATTTTGTAATGTACACAAGTATTTTCTAGTGATAGAATATTAAACTATGCAGCATAACTGTGCAGCATAAAAATAGATTCTAACCTAAAGGTACCCTCTGTAGACAGAGGGTATCTTCAGGTTAAGACCCTCTGTTTCCCACTTTCCACTTAATTTTTGAGACATTGCATATTGAGTGGCAAAATTTAACATCACACTTTGTCTTGTTACCAGAATAAGGAAATTTATCTGGTAATTGAACTCACAACAGTTTACAGTCAGAAGTTGTATGGCTGCACTCTGATACAGTCAAATAAAAATACATATATGATATAAATAAAGGAGTACTATTTTAAAAAAAAAAGATAAAAATATGAATATTGAATTAGCTAATGCATGACTGGTTCCATGTTGTTGTTCATATATAAAAGTTATTGACTCTGCTCATGCATGTTTAATGCAAAATGCCCATTATTTAAAATGAAAGTAGCATTACTATGAATATTTATTAGATGCTTGAACTCTGTTTATATGAAAATTATATTGTACTGTTGATTATTAATTATATTTAAGGTAAGGAACATAGCCTTTAGTTAGATGCATTATAGATGCATTAAATGGTACTACAGGTTTTATAATATATTTCAACATTTTCAGGCATAGAATAAAAGAATTTAGTGATCTTTTCTCAGCTTTGTGCTGTATCAAAAGCAGAGTATGTAATAATGGACCTGATATAGTACTAGTAGACCGAGTGGCGCGCCGCGCAGTGATTGTTGACGTTACTATCCCACATGATGAAAATCTCGTGAAGGCCGAAAAAGAATAACAATCTAAATATTTGGACCTAGCCCATGAGATTACTGCCATGTGGGATGTCAATGCGACTATAATTGTGCCGATAGTGGTTTCGGTGAATGGTTTAATAGCGAAAAGCCTCGACCAACACCTAAAGAGGCTATCGCTTAGCTGTTGGATCAAGAATCGGATACAGAAGGCAGTATTACTTGAGACGGCACGTATTGTGCGGCGGTTCCTCTCTCTGGAGCCCTACCCACCGATGGCTTGGACCCTTGTCCCGCCCTCGGAAGTGGTTTTTTATATTTTTAAATGTATCTTTTTTATAATAATTTATATTTAAAAATGTAAAATTGATTCACTAATTTAATAAAAGTATATTCAATATCTTATGTTAAGATACTCTGTTCCACACGCTTAACTCAAGAACCCACTCTGGTACAATAAGGCATAATGCACTTCACCCTAAAGAAGATAAATGATTCTCCAGAATTTTTGAACAGCCATTGTGTTTACAGTCTGATGTTGCACCACTGTCTTGCCTTTTTGGAACAGAAGTGAATGGGAATGAAATATCTTAACACTAAGTTCCCAGGTTCCCTCTGCTTAAAAATCCTTTTCTCTCTAGCACCCAAATAGTGCATGCAATTTCACAGGGACAGAACACCTCTTCCCTACCCACATTAACTTCATATAAAATAAAAATCCCTCTGCCTACTCCGCTATATATACAGAATACAGCATGAAGTTATAAAAATAAAGATTTGTAGCACATACATATAATATAATAAATATTTTTTTAAATGGGTTTTGACCCCAAAATCAATTATATAGCACTATAATGTTCTCCAATATACCAACATAACAACATTAATTATAAAAAAGAGCTCTATAGTTTTCAAGTCACCTAATTCCCATAAAATATCACCATGAAAGCACAATAATAGTTTTACAGATTTTCCCATGTTTTTATTACAGTGTTATGCCTAGACTGTATATTATTTACTCAACTCATATTAGATAAATATAATTCAGATATTATAGAATATTGTTATGTTTTTAGCTTCATGCAGTATGAATATTGTGGTGGTAATTGCTTCATGTTATAGCAGAGCTCAACACCACACTTTTTTCACAATTTCCTTTGTATGTTTTCCATACAGATATTGGCAATATGAATTGTGCTCAAATGGTACACTCGAAACACCTCATATCAAGAAATCAATCACTTTTTTTGTTGCCAACACAAAGGAAATGAAAATAATGAATACCTCCGAAATGGGAATAAAATCCACAACTGTGGCATTTATGTATAGCCCTATAAGACCATTTAATAAAAAAAAAATAGAATGTAATATAATATTTGATAGTAAAATAAAATAAAAAAATATTGTTATACTTATTTATAACAATACTTATTAATTTAAGGTTGTCACAGTGAAGAGGGGCACTATCTGACTGTACACATGATGGTTGTGGGTTGAATGTTCAATCTGGGGAATGATTATATTTAAATTATTTTTATTTCCCTTCTTCGATAGCCAAATATTGAGCTCCGTCACTCTACACGCAATGTTTCGAAAATAGAACCAAGTACCTTAATACCAGATTTCCTCTGTCTTCCCTGCAATGCAGGAAAAAGTGGACACCTAAATATAATTATTTATAAGCAACAATACAATTCAACACTTACCACCTAGTTCATTTCTGAAGAATGGGCAACTTTCAAGCAATTCATTTGACCTTCCATCACCAGTATCTGGGATCGCAATTTCACCTGGTGGTAAGCCCCGCGTAGCAAGTAAAGATGCAGCAGAAGCTCCAGTAGTTGTATTTCGGCGCCTACTAAGCAATGCCCCACGAATTTCAGCAGCATAGCTTAAATTAGCCATGAGTGACTGACAATCATAGTGAGCAAATTGTCTCCTTTTATTTGAATCATTTAAAGATGTTATGATACTGTCTCCGTCAGATCTTGCTATAGCAGCTGGAGTGGTTCCACCCCATAGTTTGTTGAATTTTAAGCGTGGCTTTGGGCTCACGCTTGCTCTGGGTGTTGGGCCGTCTGCATGATCACTAGCTAGAACTTCAGAAAACCTATCACTCACACGACTTAATCCTGAGGGTTTATCAGGTGCGTTTAATACACTGTAGTTGTGGACCATCGCGGGGAGACGTTCACTGGTTCCACTGATCACGTCAATTGACCCATGACTTCCATATTCACGTCGTAATCCGTTACCAGTTGAATGGTCACCATATATCAAGTCGAGACTGGAATTGCTGCGGTACATCGCATCTCTAATTTCCTTCCTTCTAAGATGATCCGGAGCATACATGGCATTATTTTGACAGTGGCTATAACGTTCTTTGAGATTTATGATATTCACATTAATATCTTGAATAATATAAAAAAAATCAAATGTCGTCGATAACAGATAAGTGCTTACAAAATAAAAAATCAATTAATACTAGTTTTCCCGTAATTACAGTTATATTATATTATATTTTAGAAAGTAGCACGAAACTCATAAATACAATAATGTATTAAAATTAATAAAGTCCTATATATTTGCTAATCATATTAAATATTAAACACCAGATTAATAAAAATATATAAAAAGGATTTCGTTGTTTTAGTGGTTCATTTAAGCACAAAAAAAATATTGCAAATGCAGATTGCAGTGCAGGTAGATAAACTCGCACAGATAAATCAAAAATAGACATACGATTCATTGCCAAGTAAAAAATGTACAAGGTATATTTATTAAGATGTAAAATGTTAAGCAAACCAGCTACATATTTATATATTTTATTTATTTTAATAATAAAAAATAAAATTATCAAGTTATAAGAAATTACTCAAAGCTTTACTCGCATAACCAATAATATGATGAGCAGTATTCATATATATATATATATATATATATAAAAAAAAATGTTATTCAACGAAATTTAATTACCTTTTTATAGTAAAATAAGAATCCGTTTTTCCTGAAGCAAATTAAATAATTTATTTTAGCATAGCTCAAACTATTAATTTTCTATGTAATTATAAATACTATATTTCTATTACCCCTGCGCAGCACAGTGCAAGTAGCAATACCGTCCATACATTGAGCAATGAAATTTTAAATGACACATAGTTGCAATTATTGCACCTAAAAACAACAAATATAAGTATAAACTTTTACACTTGTTAACTTTTAGATTTTTTGTTTCTTTATTTAATATTGCTTCAATGTATATTTAGTCGTAAGTACGCTGATAGATACACACATTGGATAAAATTATATTTTTAGTTCATCATGGACAGTGTTGTGTCCACGATTTTATGTTCGTTTTTTACTGCGTGGTCACATACATTTTTCCATTCTAGTACAGTAATAATGCCAATGTGAAAATAAGATATTAA
>DWNA01002402.1:0-11826 GCA_018249835.1 Heliconius besckei
TCGAGTCTAAGGTCGCTAGCTGATATTTAGCAGATCCGTCCCAAAGGTGGCAGCAGTACTCCATACTCGATCGGACTTGAGCTTTATAGAGTTGAAGAAGCTGTCCCGGAGTGAAATACTGCCTAACTTTTGATAGGACACCTAGTTTTTTAGCTACAGTTGTGGCCAAAGACTCGATGTAACGTCCAAAGTTCAAATCTGACATAAGGTTAATGCCAAGAAGCTCAAGATGGCCAGCTATCGGCACGGGTACATCTCGGAAAGTCGGAGCAAGATCGAAGGGGCCTCGTTTTGCGGAAAATAAACACGCCTGAGTTTTGGTAGCGTTAAACACGACTAGATTGGCATCGCCCCATTCGGAGACGCCCTGAAGTGCCAGGTTCAGTCGATCGATCATAGACTTTCCACAAGACTGGATCCGGTCCGGCTGGCCGATCCGATCCGGCTGGCCTTTGCATTGGATTGATATCTTTCAACAACCGTGCTGTCATCAGCGTACGAAACGATACCGGGTGTTAACATATCGTTGATGTGCAGCAGGAATAGAGTTGCAGATAGAACGGATCCTTGAGGAACTCCGGCATTTATAGCCTGTTGATCAGATACGCGGCCATCTAGGACCACTTGTATCGAACGCTCACTCAAGAAGTCTGATATCCATTTGCAAAGGTTGGCCGGTAGTCCGTATGCGGGAAGCTTACTTATAAGGCTTGCATGCCAGACCCTGTCAAAGGCTTTGTAGATATCGAGAGACACGGCAAGGGCCTCACCATATCTCTCGATAGCCTCGCTCCATAAGTGGGTGGCATACACAAGCAGATCTCCCGTCGATCGCCCTTTACGAAATCCGTACTGGCTATCGCTTAGGAGATCATTTTCCTCTAGATATGCCACAAGCCTTTTATTCAGTACACGCTCCATAGTCTTGCAGAGTATAGAGGTGACCGATATCGGCCTGTAGTTGACAGGGTCTGCCCGACAGCCTTTTTTGGGCACAGGTTGTACATTTGCAAGCTTCCACGATTTGGGCACTACTCCAGTCTCTAGTGAAAGTCGAAACAGGCGTGTCAGAACCGGAGACAGTTCAGGCGCACAGTTACGCAGCACAATTGCAGGAATGCCGTCTGGGCCGCTCGCCTTATTCACGTCTAGATTTTGCAGGGCCACGCGTATCTCTTTTTGGCGAATGCGGACAGCTGCCATAGAGCCTAACCTAATGAAAGTCACTTTATGCATACAACTGAACGTAGTTGCGTAGCTTTCTGCTACGTCACCACGTGACGGTGCGTTGCCTCGTAGCTGACGTGCTACGGCGAGTGTGCGCTACTCGCGGTGTCACTGACGGTAATTGGAAATATTCAAATATGGCGTTAACTTGACAGATATTGTTTTCTTCGCTTCGGGGACATCATTTTTTAATAGCTAATAACAACCTAAAATATTTGTGTATTTTTAATTTATATAATGGTTTGAGAGTATTGATTATTTTATAATATATAGTATTTATGTTCTGCGTTATATAAAAGTAAATAAATAGAGGTGTACTATCTCTGATTGTAATCGCAACAAGTGTGAGTTCAATTCGCACTCGAGGGAATGATTATCAGCTTCACGCTGTATCCCGCATATAGAAGGGTACGCAGAGGGAAGCCCAGTGTTGGAACTATTGTTTGTTGAGTAGCGTAAGGCAACGCCGCCCTTTGCCTTGAAAACATAGCAAAGAAATTAAAATATTAAATATTGCATTTTCTCGAGTGGTAATCGGACTCACAACCTATCCCCCCTGCGCAACGACTGGCCCAAAAATGATTATATTTTATCTATTTTATTTTCCCGCTCTTATAGATGAATCATGGCGTTAAGTTTTCTCACTCAATAAGCAATGTCGCGAGAATTCGGAGAAAAAGGGAAAGCGGAGTGTCTTAACTAGATACCTTCTGCCTACTATGCGACAAAATTGGATTTTTAATGTTTTGCATTTACCTATTAAAAGTGTTTCATATTTTTATTTGATTTTTTTGTCTGTCGGGTATTTTTAACTAAACAAAATAATAAGTGAATGGCGGTACTCGACGCCAAGCTTTGTCTACTAAACAGGTTAATTAATACTTTGATTTTAAATATAATCATTCCAACGAGTGGGGATCGAACCCTCAACTGTTATCTTATTTTCAGCTAGACCATATCGTACTGTGCCACGACGTCCCCTAACATCTTTATTAATTCTAATGTTATCAAAGTTTTGCAGAAATCCAAATAACTCTACTATGAATGCAACCGTGATGCATCTCTTGTAATGCCGCAGTATACACTACTGTGGTTGGACAATAGACTTAGTGAATAGAGATTTTAAACGTGAAGTCAGAGTTAGCGCTCTAAACGCAGTTAAACGCAGCATACGAGTACTTATAATACTCCTATGCTGCGCATCGTATGAACGATCTGTGAGCGCGACCATCATAGTGTCTGATCCCCGCTCGAGGGATGTACTGTTTCATTTCCTGGCTTTGGTAAGACTTCTGCCTCTCCACACTCGAAGTCTGTAGCTAATACAAATGTTGGTTGGTCACAAGTAGCGGCGAGGGATGGTTTCCGACAGTCCGCCGTCGAGGCGCTTTGTTTGCGACGACCGGCGTTGCTCGAGTAGTTGGAACTAGTGTCACTTCAAGCCTCTCTGCAAGGTAAGCTGCATAATCGACGACACTTAAGTGTTAACTGGCATTCCGGTTCAGATGAAGGGTAGCCACACGGTACTAGTGTCTATTTAATTATATAGTTTTCATGTTAATTGTAAACAAAATAATAAAATGTAATAATTTGTACTTAAGTACAAAGTAACTGTTTATGTTAATAATAAAAATATTGTTATCATTTTGTTTATAAAAAACTTCATATATTTTTTAGGTTCACGCTGTATCCCGCACGTACCAAAGTCGGCAAAGGAAACCTGAGAACCCAATGGTAAGTTCCCAATTTCATTAAGTGGCGAAACTCAACGAGCCTTATCCTATTACATATTAATTAATCTATATATATATATATACATATATATATATATACATATATATATATATATAAAATCGAAAGGTCACTCACTCACTCACTCATCACGAAATCTAAGAACCTACCAGAGCTAGGAGTTTCAAATTTTGCACGGAGGTTATTTATAGGACGTAGGTGCTCACTAAGACTGCAATATTCGACTCCTAAGGGGTAGTTTTCCGGGTTGATAGTTTGTATGAAACTTCGTTACTACAAGTGCTAGAAGTCTCAAATTTTGCACAGGGGTACTTTTTAGAACGTAAATGCTAATTAAGATTTGATCTTGCTAAATTCAACCCCTAAATGTGTGCTTCTAGGGTAAAATAGTTTATATTAAATTTCGTTATTACAAGTGCCAGGAGTCTCAAATTTAGCATGGGCTTTACTGATAGGACGCATGTGCTTACTATGATGGGAATTTACAATATTTAACTCCTAAGGGGTTGATTTTAAAGTTGATAATTTGTACGAAACTTCGTTACTACAAGTGCTAGGAGGCACTTTATTTATAGATCGCAATATTTGACCCCTAAGGAATTGTTTTTTATGAATCTTTGTTACTACAAGTGTTAGGAGTCTCGAAGTTTGCATTGGCGTTGTGTATATGTTCCCTAAGATGGGTATTTGCGATATTCGACCACTAAGGGGTAGATTTTGGGGTTGATAATGAATATCAAATTTCGTTATTTTAAGTAATAGGAGCCTCAAACTGTGCATGGGCTAAGAAGGATACACTAAGGGGCGACCACTAAGGGGTTGTTTTGCGGTTGATAGTATCTATGAAACTTTGTTACTACAAGTGACATACAATGTGGGGGTCTTCAAAGATAGGGTGAATAGATATCTTCTAGGCAAGCGTGCACCACCGTAGATCGCATCAACGCTCACCAGACTTGATGCGGTTGATAGTATCTTAAAATTATACATTTGTTATATTATTTTAAATTTTATCGTTAAGAATATTATAATACATGCAATGTACTTTAATTTTTAATTCCTGGCCATAGACGTAACTACGTCTATGGTTTGAAATAGATAATCTGTACAAATAGTTAAGCTAAACAAACTGTCAACATAGATCTTTTTAATTAATTTTGATGAACACGTGTAACATAAAAATTTGTTAGGAGTAATAGACATTAAATGTCGTTTCTTTAACGAGAAACTCAGTGTGTTTTAATTACTACTATAAAATAACATTCACATTATATACATAAAATAAAATAATATGAATTTGACAGTATCTTAAAATAATACAATTTATTAGAAGTATTTTGTGGGGAAATAGGTCGGTAGTTTATAAATCGAATTGCAGTGCTTAGTAAAGACATTCTGTGACGAGCTGCCGGACTGAACGCTAAGTGCTGCTTTCTATTGATTCTTTTTTTTAAATGACTATTTACAGATAAATTATTGTGCTTTTGCTTATTATTTCTATTATTTAAACTGTATATTAATTATCTTGTGCTTTTACTTAATATTTTTATTATTTATTAATTATCAAATATAAAATGATGTATTTACTGAATTTATTAAATAAGGGAAATATAATAAATTAGGAAATATAATAAATTAGTTTATGAATTATGAAATTGGTATATATTCAAGAATATTTAAAGGACAAACATGTATGGAATTAATGTCTATTAAATGTAATAGACGATAGCTGTCAGTTAATGTAATAAATTGTATATATATATATATATATAAAATCGAAAGGTCACTCACTCATCACGAAATCTCAGAAACTACATGTGTTAGGAATCTTAAATTTTGCATAGGAATTATTTATAGGTCGTTGCTCGCTAAGACGGGAATTTGCAATATTCGACTTCTAAGGGGTTGTTTTTGGGGTTGAAAGTTTGTATGAAACTTCGTTACTACAAATGCTAGGAGTCTCAAATTTTGAATAGACGTCACTTATAGGACGTAAGTACTCATGGAGACAGAAATTAATAGTAACGTAGTTCACGCAGACGAAGCCGCGGGCTGGCTGCTAGTATATTATAAATTATTAAATACTTGAATATTATATATTTTTATAAATATTATATATTATTATTGATATATTTTTAATATAGACATAAAATTCTAACACAGTCAAACGCAAGCCTATTCCATATTAAAAAAAAAAAGTGCTAGCAGTCTATAATTGTGAATGTGCGTTAAGATGCGATTTTACTAATTTCGATCTTTAGGGATGTAGCTTTGGGGTAAATAGTGTAAGTTTAACTTTGTTACTACAGTAACGGAGGCCGTCGTGGCGCAGGGGCACAATACGCGACGGTTATTGTGCCCTGCGCCTATGTTCCCTCTGCCTACCCTTTGTGTGCGGGATACAGCGTGAAGCTGAAAAAAGTAAGATAAGGGCAGAGGCCAGTCGTGGCGCAGAGGCACAAGTGTATGATTATAAATGCGACTGGTTGTGGGTTCATTCCCCTCTCAAAGAAATGGAATATTTATTTAAATTTATAGTTTCATTTCTTGGCTCTGGTGTCGAGGCAAGGAGCAACGTTGAGTTCCGCCACTCAACACGCAATACCTTCATTGTTAGGCGAAAAATGGTGAACAGAAGTGCCTTAATGGCCACGAAGTATCTTAAAATTAGGTTCCCAGATTCCCTCTGCCTACCTTGCTTTGTGAGGGATTCAGCTTGAAGCTAATATATATTAACAGTTATGTAAAAACATTTTTGTTTTGCTCATATTTATATATATAACTATAACAAAAAATCATATAAAAATTATAAAAGCTCTTATCATTTTATGAAAATTTTCCTAACAGGGTTCTATTAGGAATGAATCCTTATCTAAGCCAGTTGTTTAATCTTAAAGTCTTTTCACGCAATTGTAAAGGCTTGAATAATTCAAATTAGTACTTATATTCTTTTTTTTACATATGATGAAAATAAAAATTAATTAAATTAAAAATTAAAAATTAAATTTATTAGATACTATATTGCAAAGCGCTCTAAGGAACAAAACTTTCATATATATTTACAAAAAAATACTGAACCGATCTTAAGTAATAATGTAGGTCGCATTTTTTAAACCATTATAATCTATACACTTATAATAATTATGCGAATATGGTACCAAAGTTAAATAATTCAGTATATTTAATAAATGATCGTGTAGTACATGGGGGCGAAGCCGCTGGCGGATGTTAGTACATAATATATAGAATACACATTGTTAAACGCCGCAAGAAAATAAAAGTGTTGACTACACTATATTACAAAACAGTTACAATAATGTTCCTCTAAAAACTCTCATAATTAGACTACACCAGAGTGCGGGGTTTGCTCGCAGCCTTCGAGCAGTTCGACGGACGAATTGTACTAAGTTGTCAAGGTCTGAATATACGCAATATACGCTTTTTCAATATTATATTCTTATTTTTGGGAAAAGAAGTAGTTTTTCTGTTTTGTTTTTAACCGTATATTTTTATATGTAAATTTTAATATTTTTCTTATCTTTTATTATATTTCCACTATCAACAGTATTTCTTGATAGTACAAATATAATTGTTAATTATATACTTGACTATTTGTTTAATAGCGGCGCGCTCGCAGCTCACCCGCTTTATTTATTTACTTATTATGATTATATTTTTTTATTATTATTCGAGTGTTTTTAGATTAAAATATTATGCACTAAATAATTTGTAATTTTAACCTTTTTAAGGGCTTTAATTGGGTTTGCTCGCATAAAATTATTGTTTCTTCTTTTGTTGCACCAGTATTAAGACCACTTTTTGCCAAATTTTCAAGACATTTCGTGTTGGGTGACAAAATTGGATGCCGCATCTTATCTTGTTACCAGAGCGAGGAAATAAAAATATTAAATATTTCATTTCATCGCGAGGGAATCGAACCCACAACCAGCCATTGCGCCATGACGGATTTAAATTGTAATCTTCTATCACAAGGTAAATAGTTGTATGTTTGTGTTGCAGATATTCACGCGCGGTGCACTCTGGAGCCGTGTTCAACAGAGATGTCTTAGATGGCGACATCGACGCGGCGGCGCGACGCGTGCTCGGTGCAGTGTGCAGCGGGCGGCGCAATGCGACCGTAGAGCGTTGATGCGTAATGTATATGAATGACAATAAAATCACTCTGCCAATATGTTTACTAACGGAAGTAACAGTAGTAAATTGACAAGTACCTATCGCGTCACGTCGCGTCACGTCGCGTCGTTAAGCCGTCACTCTATGACACTATTTGTTATCAGCGTGTCACTTCAGATGCAGCGCCGCGTGGGGACGTAGTCAAACTTCATTTATAAAGATCATTATATTCAATTTAAAATGTAAAATATTTTATTAATTACATAAATTTACGAGTATACTTTTATTATCCAAGAAAAATAAAAATAAATTTAACATTTTTAAATAAAAACTAATATAAAAAATACTTTCAAAAATATAAAAATATACTCTTCCAACGGTGGGAAGAGTCCAGACCATCGGTGACTAAAGCTTCAGGGAGAGGAACCTCAGAATACGAGCCATTTCAAGTTATACTGCCTTCTGCATCCGGTTGAGATGTTGGTCGAGACTTTTTGCTATTAAACCGTTAACTGAAACCACTATCGGCACAATGATAGTTGACAATCCCAAATTTCCCAAAACCCCAAATTTCCCAATTTTCCCAAAATTCCCTGTCGAAATATTTCGACAGTTTTTCTTTTACGGCCTTCGCGAGATTGTCATCGTGTGGGATAGCGATGTCAAAAATCAATGCACGGAGCGCCTACTTGGACTTTCAAAACAAGGAGGGGGTTCTCAATTAAATATGTAAATGAAAGTTCATTTAAATATAATCAGCAGAGTGTAGGTAGAGTTAACCACTGCCTCACTGTACCATAGAGGCTTTATTGTTAATAATGCAATTTTAGTTCATTTAATCTGAGAATGAAAACCGTTAAGAAAGAAATAAAAAAAATCCTTCGAAAACACGGCTCCGCAACCATCCAGATCCACACAACTGAGTAACTTCAGTTGCAGGTTACGCCTAAACCGTATGATATCCAGAAGCTGAATACGAGATGGTAACGAATGCGGCAGTCGCGGAATGTCGAAAGTAAATTGATGTGATTATATGCGTGGCTTTCATAGATTACAAAAAAGCTTTTGACTCAATTTCACATGAAAGCATCTGGGAGTCCCTGAAAGCACTGAACACAAAAGAAAAATATATTAATATTCTAAAATATATTTACAACAACAGCACAAGTAGAGTCAGGCTTGATAGAGTGGGCGAAATAATCAACATAAAGAGAGGAGAGAGGAGAGGTCTCCGGCAAGGAGACCCAATTTCACCAAAACTGTTTATAACTGTTTTGCAACACGTAATGGAAAAATTACCATGGCTCAATCAAGCTCATATTAATGATATGAATGGGCACTTCTTAAGTCATCTTAGATTTGCTGACGACATAATTTTATTCTCAGAAACCCCTTATCAACTAAATAAAATGATTAATGACTTAAACCAGGCCAGCATGAAAATTGGATTAGATATGAACCTAGAAAAAACAAAAGTTATGACAAACCGAAGTGAAACTCAAATCTTAGTAAATAGCACTCCTCTCGAGTTTGTAAAAAACTATATATATCTAGGTAAACAGATGTCTTTCAGTAAAGAAAGAAACAGTGAAGAAATAAACCGACGAGTAGCAATTACCTGGAACAAGTTATGGACACATAAGGAAATACTCAAATCTCAATTTCCTCTGCCAAGCAAGAAAATAGTGATGGTCACAGCAATATTACCATGCCTCACCTACGGGTGCCAAACTTGGACCTATGACGTCAAAACTAGAAATAAAATTCAGACTACCCAGAGAAGAATGGAAAGAAGCTGCCTAGGTTTAAAATTGAAAGACAAAGTTAAAAACGTCGACATTCGAAAAAAGATAAAAGTATGCGATGCTTTGACTTTTTCGCTGAAGGCAAAATGGAGGTGGGCGGGCCACTTAGCTCGATACCAAGCTGACAGGTGGACCCTAAGGTCAGTAAGGTGGTCAGGACCAAGAGGCTCCAGAACAAGAGCCGACCAAGAGCCAGATGGGTAGATGAAATAGTAGCGGAAGTTGGCTGGACACAGCTAAAGATAGAGAATCGTGGCATGTCTTGGGGGAGGCTTTTACCCAATAGGGGTCCATACAATTAAAAACAATTTAAATAATAAATAATTTAAAATGAAACTAAATATAAGAATCTATAATGTAAATTGTAACAAATTATTTATTGCAACAAATTATTAAATGTAATAAAATGTCAATGTTTAATTTTTTATAAATATGAATGTATCATTTTTAATGAATTTTTGAATGTATCAATGTCTGATTTGATTTATTTGATTTTATTGTTATCTGTATGGAATTGAAATAAAGCTTATTTTATTATTATATGCGTAATGTTGTAGCGAGCATGTGAACTCGGCACATTTTTGGCCAATATTGCGCTTCCCGCAGCGTGCTAAATACGAGCTGAGTACTAAATGTTATTGCTTTTGACGAATTCTACCAAACCCTACCCCACCCCCACCCACCCGCTCCTCCCTTGCGCAACCAGGTCAACTTTAATTGCGCGTTGTGGCTCAAATTTGTTTCAGGTATTGTTTCACTTCTAAATATGTTACATGAGGAGTTGATGTGATAAATAGTTTATTTATTTACTTTAACCCCTTAGTACACCATGATTGAAATACATAATTGCGTCTTAATAAGTTAAATAAGAATTAATACAAAATTACTTTTAAGGTTGCCGTAGCAAAGTAGCACAGCGACTCTGAAATAAATTATTTTAATTTTCAGCTCAGGTAGCAAGTAAATTGCACCGATGAGTTCCGACACTCAACTCATTCCCTAAAATGATGTGCGGAGTGTCCCTGACACTAGGTTCCCCCTTGCCTACCCTTCTATTTGCCGGTAAAAGTAGTAGCAGTAATAAAGTAAATTGTATCAACTATTAGCATACTATAATTAAAACCATACTGCTTGTTTAAAAAAAAATTACCATTACTCGTATGTATTCATCATTATTACACACACTACCACAAAATAAAGTAAATAAATTAAATGTCACTAAAATTTTAAGAAAAATGATAAAAAAGATTAGAAAATTGTTCATTGTGAACGCTGGAGATATGCTGTCACTCTTCATCAATCCCGACGACCGCGGACGAGCGCAAACAATTATTTCCTTTGCCTTGACTACAGCCCGTGTAAAGCTTGCCCTACCCTGTAACCGTCGACGCTTCCATATAGATGCTCGACTAGAATTACCTATACGTTTTTGATTTTATAACGAAACTGTTTCTGATATTCTCAAAGCGTTGAGAGAATTTCTGTTCTATTTTTTGAAATACGTTTTCACTTCCAGCGCACGCCTAAATTTATCCTTTAGTCTGTTTCACTCACTAAAAGTGTATAAAAAATTTTTTTGACGGTTCCATATAAATTGTTATTGCAAGTATATATGTATAAACGTATACAAAACGAGCTCATCGATACACGCGCCAGCGTGTGCAGCAAGTTAAAAAGCTGGAAACGCGCAATGTGTGTTTTACACGAATTATTTCAAGTTACTTTTGAGACCTTCATATCTCATAAACCAATTAGTCTACTTGCAGGCAATTGAGCACGTTTATTAAAACCACCAAAGTGGTGATGTATATAACATTTGAACAATTTGAGTCAAACGGTTATTGATATATCAATGTTAAAAATCTTCATACTTATCCTGGTACTGATGGTGTTTAAAAGGCGACTAAAGTCCACGTGTTAAAACCAACCTCTTCCTGGAATATGATAGCAACACTTAAAGACATTTTACCCCAGGACCTCCGCTGCCGGAGAATCCCTCCATGAGTAGACTCAAGCCGCCCGTCTGGGGAGGATATAGTACCGCGCCTTAGACAGGACAAACGAGGCGTCCACTCCGCGGTAGCCCGTGCCACGCCTGACGTGGACTTCTGTAACATGAGTCGATAACCACAATGCCTTCTTATTAGACCTTCTGCTGATTTTACAGTACCAGGTTGTTATCGACGCCCCTTTGGGCCTTTTGTGACCACTGCCTGTTACGGAGTATTGTGTCTCTTATAGCCGCGCCCAGTATCAGCATATTAGGCCTTAATGTTTCGAGTGAATGCCAATATACCGATCATCTGGAAAGCAAGGTCTTGTTGGCCTCAAAAAAACTGAGTATCATCGGCAAGGCGAAACAACACTTCTCGCCCAAATACCGATTGGTCCTTTATAGGACCCAGGTTTAGCCTCATATGGAGAACTGTTCTCGCCTCAACGCTGGTACGCTCTACGCCACCCGCCCGATCTCAAACGCAGTTAAGCCCACTAGTATGTACGGTTGGTACCAGTACTGTCTACGACTAAATTTCTTAAGTACCTACTATACTGTAGTTATATGCCTCGTAGAAGTTTTGAGTCGCCTGATTAAAGTTGTACGAGTACTGTTTTATTACGAACTATTGCTGGCGTTTGTAGGATTGTCTTATTTTGGATATATACTCGTATGTTATTATTGAGTAGCTTCTACCTACGGCTTCGTCCGCGTGATAGCTTAGCCTACAGTCTTCTGAGGTCAACGCGTTCAATCAAACAAAGTCTTCATCTTCACAATGTTAGTATACGAGTATATGGTCCTAGACTAAAATATTAGTCTGTTGTGTAATAGATACACTTACAGAGCTTCTATCTTCGATTTTATATTATTTTTCTATCAATATATTGACATATCTATTTTAAAAATGCT
>DWNA01002403.1:0-11823 GCA_018249835.1 Heliconius besckei
TGGTGTCCGATATGGGAGTTGCGAGATACTCCCAACACAAGTGTCTTCTGACCACTTACCGGGAGTTCTCAGTGTAATAATTTGTATGTGATATTTCAAAATAAAGATTATTATTATTATTATTAATACTAGGACATTGATATAAATCATGTAACTAAACTCAGAGCCCAATAAACGCCGCGCAATAGTGCACGAATCGTCATTTCTGTAATAAGCCTTTACACAGAATAGAACTGCTCACCGAGGAAACGCTCCATGGCGACTAAATTTCCGAGAACCAAGCTAGGTAGCTTGGTATAGGTATACCCACTACCCGCTTCCGTGTTCCTCTCACGATCAATCCGGTTTTTTGAAATTCGCACGCCTTTTTAGTCCACCTGTATCTGAGGCCAATCGTGGCGCAGGGCTTGTACCCCTGTGCGATTGTAAACGCGACTGGTTGTGAGTTCGATTCCCACACGAGAAAATGATTTTTTTATTTAAATTTATATTTTCATTTCTTCGCTCTGGGGTCGACGCAAAGCGTTGAGTTCCAACATTTGTAAAAGTATACAAATATCTAAGCGGATAATTCTGTATAAGATATGAGTAGTTAACAAACAACAATAATAATAAAAAATTACATTAGCATGTATAGCGTTCCTCTTGCCGTCTCCATCGCTATCTTCTCCTGAACTCTCTTTCCCGCCCTCTGTCTCTGATACGTCGCCATCTTCTTTCTCTTCGTCATGGACCTGTCAATAAAATGGATATTTGTACACTTAGATATTTTTAAATAGACATTTAAATAGAAATATTGTGTTTTTTTTGAACAAACTAAATGTATAGTGTTTACATTTTTAAAGTATTATTTCATAATTATTATTTCTTTTGTCTGTGCGTTTGTTTTCGCTAATCTCAAATCGGCTTAACCGATTTAGATGCGGTTTTCACTATTGGATTCTGGTAACCTCCCAAAAACGTCTATCTCTATCTAAACATAAACATTCATAAATAAAAAAGTCATATCAATTTAAAGTACTTAGGTTGATTTTTCTTAAATACACTTAAATCAACATTTGTATTATTTAAGCGGGTGTAGCCGCACGTGCCCGCTAGTAATAAATAAATACTTATTTGAATAAGCGTCCAAGTGCTCTGATAACTAAGCTGCACATTTTTTTCTAAGTTGCAAGCACATACAAATATTTCGACACAGTTTGATGAGAATGTATGGCTTAATGGATAAAGCACTTCAAAGTCAAACAAGATGGGGTAGGTTCAAATTCGCAAAAATATTTAAGTTTCCTATGTCATGTAACATTTAAAAAATGTTAAAAATATTTCTTATTCTAATTTAAATTATATAATATACTTAATATAGTTACTAACCTCCCCATAAGCGTCCTCGTCGTCCTCCTCCGATGACTCCTCAAACTGCACATTTATGCCGTAGGTCTCATCTATCTCAGAGTTGCCTTCACCAGATGCACTTATTGTAAAGTCTGTTATTTTTTTACCTGTTTTCGAGATATAAAACTGATTAAACATATGTTTTTGATATTAATTTATTATTGATGGTCTCGATAATATTAATTAAGTCTTGATTTCTACTTGGGGAAATTAAATATTTAATATTTTCATTTCCTCGCTGTTATACTCAACTCAGTCAGAAATAGAAGTGTCTTAGTGGGAATGGAGTGTCTTAACACTAGGTTCCTAGGTTCCCTCTGCCATCCTCACCAGGATACAGTGTAAAGTTATAAAAAAAATACTTTTTACTTCAAGTTAGCCAAAGTAAAATTTTACCTAAGTTGACTAATAAAGCAAATCTCTCATCTGGAATGGGTCCTAGCAGCATTTCAATTTCCTTCTTTCTTTCGGGATCCTTCAATTTGTCATTTTTGAGTACAACCAGAACCTATTCAAACAAGAAAATAAAATATATTATCATGCAAGGAGCCACATTTTCCTATAGTCAATTATAAAAAACCTTTCTGTTAATAGCTTTTTAAAATGATATATTCAACCAGGTCAGTTGTGGCATAGGGGCGCAAATGTCTGACTGTATGTATAATAGGTTGTGGGTTGCTTGAGAAAATGAAATAATTAATATTTCTATTTCTTTGCTCTGGTTACAAAGCAAAGCACGGTGTTGAGTTCCACCACTTCTTCTTCTTCCTGGCATTAATCCCGGCTATTACCAGGGTCTGCCTTCCTTCTTAACCTACTCCACTTTGCACAATCTTTTGCATTTTGAGTTCCACCACTCACACCTGCAATACCTCTAGGGTTAGGCAGAAAGTGGCAAATGAAAGTATCTTAATGGAAATAGAGTGTCTTTAGACTAGGTTCCCAGGTTCTCTCTGCCTATCCTACTATGTGTGGGATACCCAAAAAAGGCAAACAAAAGGACAAACCTCATCACATGCTCCACACAATATATCCCTGGGCTGGTCTCCTAAAGACCCTTGCATAAAAGACAATAACAACTCATATGCATGTCTAGTATGTTGAGCCCTAGGCCTGTATAGGACTCCGGCTGGAGTATCATCTGCCCAGGCTACCTTGGATTTAGATTTGGATAGTTCATAGGATGCTTCATCACGTTTTTGACGTCTTAAATGAAAATTTATTATGAGATCTCAGCTTATAACTATGGTAAGTTAATTTCTAGAACATATTTCAATGGTAGAATTTGTAAGGTTATTTTAAATTTGGTGTAGGTGTTGAGAGAAGATAGGAAGAAGAATAGGTTATTTCTTCTATCTTAGAGAAGATTAGTACAAAAAATGTGAATTCCATTTGAATATAGATATAGGTTTACAAATAAAAATATTTTCCTTCCTCTATGATGCCTATAAACATGTCTTCCAATGAGCAGAAAATCAATAACAAGTAAGAAGTTAGTTAGGTAGATAATTTAGTAGTACTAAATTATTATTGCCGTGACAATAATGTACAAAGTAACAATAATTGAAGATTCATAATATTTACATCTACATCTTACATACACAAATACAATATCTTACATATATATTGTAATGATATAAACATATTTTTACGCTACAACTGTGTCCTGCATATAGCAGGGTAGACAAAGGCAGCCTAGTGTTAAGACAGTGCTTGAAGTAAAAATAAAGCTGAATAAATCATTCATTCAGAGAGTGACTTATGGTAATAACAATTTTAAACATACTTAGCTTTCCTTTCTTCAGCCTTATCTGGTTTAGTTCTTTGAGCTCTATCTCCCATGCGAGTTCCGATAAGTTTGCCCGATAATGAAAGGACCTCTCCTGTCGCCTCATCGCGACCACGTCTTTCTATCAGACGTACATCAGCTTGTAATACGAGATTTGAGTTCTACGAAAAAAATAAATAGATATGATTACCTTTCATCCAAAAAATTTTAGGCTAGTTATTTTCACTATGTGTTAAACAATTATAATAACAAAGAAATTAACATAGGATTTCAAGCTATAAGCTATAAATAAATAGTAAAATTTAATTTTATAAAAATAATTTATTTAAATTTACTGTATTGTGTACTGTATTTCACAATGAGTAGAAATATCAAAACAAACAACTTACAGCTTTATACTCGTATTGCAGCTGCCTAGCAGCCGCATCCGCCATCCTCACTAATTATTTATATAGAAAATCGCAGAAAATCACTTAGATTCAAACTTTTTATCATTTACTTATAAAAACTTAGTGGCATACAAGCATAAACGCTAGCGAGGTTATACCGTCGTCGCCATTTTATGAATTGACAAATTTGACATATGTCACTGTCATATTAAAAACAAAATTGTTAACAGATAAAATGACACATATTAGAAAGAACAGAAGAGAACAGATAAAATGACATTGGCGAAATGAATTCGTTGAGAGTAACTTGAAAAATAATGTGACGTTATTCTAATCCGATATAGCGGAATATCTTAGATGGCGGAATAGTTATTATTTATATTATAGGTATTAAATGAAAGGTCCGAGAATAATTATAAAAATAATGTGACATCAGTCTTAATCCAATATATTATAGCACTATTGAAGTTCATTGTGGTTTTTGTACAATACGCAATATGCAAGGTAGTATTGTCGTCTACGTCGTTATCTACTTTGGCTCGGAGCTCTTTCATGCTGGTCAAGCATACGTTGCCTTAAGTAGGGTTTTTAAGAGTTCTCCTTATGGAAGAGCTGGACTATTCGAAATTAATTGGCAAACAAACTTGCAACAATGATGCTTTGAATAAGATGACAAGACTGAGAAACTTAGACAGTGCTAACTTCTTCTTATTCGCTAACTAACTTCGCTAACTAAAATGTACAAAATAAATTAAAAGCAATAAATATTTTTTAGAAAAAGCTTTTATTTAAACGCTTTAATGACAAACTTTTATGATCATATACATTGTGTATAATAAGGTTATGAGTTCATTGATTAAATTGAAAAGAAAAACTTTATTTTCTCCTTTTTAGAGCGTTTAAATAAAAGCTTTTACCGTAAGTACCGTAACGCACAAAAAACCATACGCTGCCGTAATAGGGTTTATTATTATTATAATAAATAAGTACTTACATTAACAAAAAAAATTTGTGCGTAAATAATATTCTCATTAAATATGGTAATATGTTAAGTTAATTTTTGTCTTTTATTTAATAAAAAGTGGTAATTTATAATATTGTTCGATGTATTTGATTGCAACAAATTTAAACACGACATTTTAGAGAACGGTACTTTATAAAATCAATTTAAAAGTACTCTATTTTTTATAGTTGTAACATTTCTCGCAAGTGAGGCATTCTTAAAAAAACTTATAAGTTTAATTTAGTTTGTTTTTTGTGAACGAATAATAATAAAAGTAAATATATGATCCAGTATATAAATTACTTTATATATATATATATATATATAATTAATTACTTGTTAACATTCTGTTGAATATTATTGTCCGTAACTACCGTAACTATATCTCATTTATGAAATATAGAAACTCACTGTAAGAGATATTAATTGTATTGATGAAATTTATACATCAAATTATTTCAAAGCAAATTTTAAGGTAAGTTACAATAAAATTACTTTAACCTAACCTGCAACTCGAAAAATAAGTTCATTCACCCAAATCAGCTGATTCTGACAGCTACGTCATTTATACTGTAAACACATAATAATATTGTAACTGACCTTGTGATTGCACTAAAGTCCATTTTAAGATGAATGACCTAGGATTTAAGTAGGGAAACAAAAATTACAAAATATGTTTGTGACCTAATAATATTATTTTAAGTTACACGATCAAGAAAAACGACATCAGAATGGGCTCAGCCGGTTGTTAAGTACCATAAACTAGCTACAGATCTGTTAGTAGGTACCTTATCATGAAACATTTTAATCACCTGTGAGTAGGACATTGTTTACCAGAAATGCGATAATTATAGGTGCGTATTTATGGACTTTTTTCAGATAGAATACATTAGGTAAGAAGGTACATAGGTAAAAAATTGAGAATAGAGATACGATTAACTAAATTATTTCTGGTGTTGACCGTGCTATGCTTACAAGTGAAAACAAAAGTGTATCACAATTCCGATGAACTATGATAATCACGTGATGTAAACATTGAGTCATTGACTTGGTTCAAACATCGTGGTCATCACAACTTAGGGTTGTGATGTTAATTTGATTTCATAATCATTTTTGTTTTGTTTTGGTGATAGCCCTACATTTTCTGGTCGACAAAAATGTCAATATTTATTTTTTATTTTTGCTTCACGATATATTCCGCACATGGCAGCATAGAGAACGTGGGAACACTGTATTCCCATTAAGACACTTCCATTTCCCACTTTCCGCTGCTTTGGCATTGCGTGTTGAGTGGTGGGACTCAACGTCGTGATTTGCATGGTTACCAGAGCGAGGAAATTTTAATCATTTTAATTTTTACTTTACGTGTTCCTTTGTTTATAGTCGCACGCTTTTGCCTCTGGCCCATTACAATTCATCTTACAAATATTGTTCAATTTGCTACTATCTTTGACTTTAACTGTTATTTTGCAGATAGCATTCAATTTACAATTGAATAAAAAAAGTAGGGGAAACACCTTTACCTTTAAGAATTTTTAGAATACGCATCCAAATCCTGGTAATATGTCTTATTATGAATGTAATATATATTAAGTGTTAACGTGTTTCGTCTCATTTACAAAACACTTATATTTTTAAGTAGCTTTTCGTGAATAGCTTTAATAAAATAATTTTACTCAAAAGAATGTATATCTCAAAAATCATAATTTACTTATGAACTGATATTCATTGCCTGAGAAGTATTGATTTACTATTAAACCGGTTTAGTGTAGAAATGGTTTGGCAGCCCTGTTAATATTATTGATTTTTCTTTAATAGTATGCGTTTTATGTTTATATGTGTACGTGGACCTATTTCCAAAACGTCAACATTACAATTATTTCGGAAGTATCTATATAAAGAGTGGTCGATAAATAAAAAACAAGATGGCGACACCGTCAAGTGGCAGCGGGAATCTGGTGGAAGAATTTGAAGAATCGTTTCAGGTTAGTTAGACTTTCAATTTAAGTTATAATTAATACATAATAATGAAACAAAAATCCTTTTCTAGACATAACCTATTGAAAATATGCGGTAATTGTCAAAACAGTGTTGTACCAACATGACGAACTTAATTATAGCGATGTTGCCATACACTTCTAGTAGAAGCTTCATAGGCTAAATCTATGTATTAACGGCGAAAATATAGGGAGTGCTGTGAGTACGTGACCCGATTTAGTTTATGTGGCTCCGATCGACTTCGAATTTTTGTTGGAAGCGCATCTCATTCAAGTCGGCCATCTTACTGATAATGTTTTCACATTACGACGATATTATCTTGTTTATTTTATTTAAAGTTAAGAAAAATCTATAGATTGTTAATTGAAACGCGATACAATTTTATAAACATGACGGTGGACTGTGTGAAATAAATAGTTGTTTCGAAATATCATTAATTTGGACTCGTGAACGTAAAATAACACTATAATGTCGGTGACTGGGGATGATAATCTCACGCAAGGGGGTGGAATGTCGATACAAGTGTTCCGCCCGACCTGGGATGAGTTCAAAGATTTCAATAAATACATCCAGTATATGGAATCGAAGGGAGCGCATAAAGCTGGACTCGCAAAAGTAATTCCTCCACCCGAATGGGTACCACGGAAGAGGGGCTACGATTTGGACGAATTAAATGTTACAATCCCTTCGCCAATATGTCAAGTTGTCACTGGAAAACAAGGTTTATTTCAACAAATTAATATACAGAAGAAATCCATGACAGTGAAACAATTCGCCGTGCTAGCTAACTCGGCAAAATACTGTACTCCAAAGCATACAAATTACGACGATTTGGAAAGGAAATATTGGAAAAATGTGACTTATGTAGCCCCTATTTATGGGGCTGATGTGAACGGCAGTATCACCGACCCTGATGTCAAGGAGTGGAATATCAATCATCTAGGAACAATACTAGACTTTGTCAACTCTGATTATGGAATTGAAATAGATGGTGTAAATACAGCTTATTTGTATTTTGGTATGTGGAAAACTACTTTTGCTTGGCATACTGAGGATATGGATCTGTACTCAATAAACTATCTACACTTTGGTGAACCTAAGACCTGGTATGTCATACCTCCAGAACACGGTAAAAGATTTGAAAGGATTGCTGCAGGTTTCTTCCCCACTTCTGCAAAAACTTGCCAAGCATTCTTACGACACAAAATGACTTTAATATCACCACAGATTCTAAAACAGTATTCAGTGCCAGTTAATAAAATCACTCAAGGTGCCGGAGAGATTATGATCACATTCCCCTATGGTTATCATGCAGGATTTAATCATGGTTTTAACTGTGCTGAATCGACAAACTTTGCTGCACCACGATGGGTGGAATATGGTAAGCGAGCAATGCAATGTTCTTGCAGTAATGACATGGTCAAAATATCTATGGACACATTTGTGAAAAGATTTCAACCTGACCGCTATGAGCTGTGGTTAAAAGGACAAGATATTGGATGTCACCCTGAACAGCCCGAAAAAATGGTACCTGCCCCACATCCCTCTGGACAGGACATTCTATGTAATAAAAATAACACAGAACTTCCAGAATCCTTCATAGCAGCAGAAGAGGAAGGTTTGAAGAAGAAAAAAAGGCATCCATTACATTTAAAAAGAGCTATGGCTAGTAAAAGTATATCTGAAGGTGCTATAGCGGTTTCTATACTTGGTCATGATGTCATGGATGACGATGAGATGACCATGGCTGAGGGGGACCTAGACATGATGACGTCAATGAAGAGGCCCATAATGCCAATAGATCCTGATGATAACCAGTTAGATGTTTTAGAGGATATTTGGCTTAAAGGGGATGAAATGGATCCCTCCGAAGCACAGTTACCTGATATTGGCTATATTGATTCTGATCGTGACTCAGACTATGTTGCACCTAATACAAAAAAGACAAGGAAGAAAAAAAAGGAAAATATTAAAAAGGAAAAGGATCCAAAAGAAAAAGTGATTAAGGAGGAAGGTGATAATGCTAGTCAAGACAAAGAGAAGTCAACACAACCTAAGAAACAGAGAAGAAAAATGAAAACTAAAAAACTATCAAGTGAACAATTGGTAGATATGGCAGCTGTTATTTCTACTTGGGAGTCCCCACCACATGAGCCTGAACTTACAATTCCAGCACCTCTACCTTCACCTTCACTGAAGGTAGATCCTTTAAATGATTCTGCAACATCACAGTATACTTCATTAGATACATCACAAGAAGTAAAGAAAGAACCGAAAAAACGCAAAACACCTGTCAAAGATGGTGTAAAAATTGAAAAGCCTAAAAAGGAAAGAGTCAAGAAAGATCCGGTAAAACGGGAGCCCAAAGTGAAAACACAGACTGGACCTGATGGAGAACAGAAAGTAAAGAAGCCTCGCAAGCCAAGGACACCAAAGAAGACTCCCTCTCCTGACTTTGAATATAACTCACCATTACAACCAGTTTTAGATACTGTTTCTTCTGTGTATTCCCAAGGCATCCCATATAAGACTTCAACTGTAACAAGTACTCATTCAACTCTCAGTCATAGGCCTCCAGATATGCCAAGGCCGCCACCGAAGCCCTACGCCAGTTTGCTGCTAGATGCTAATTTACGAGTACCTACAGTTGTACCACCGATAAACAAAAACCCTAGTGCTTTCCAAGGAGAATTTCATAAGTTCATGGAATCTTCACAAAGCCAACTCAGTAAAGAAGTCATCTGTAAAAACTCTCCACAAAAGAAAGTTATAGTTGATAGTATTGAACCAAAATCGTATTCTAGTACTCCAGAAAAGACTCAAGACATACCATTGCCTGTCGGTCAATATAATGACAGCATTTTCATAGACTCTCCCTTAGACTATAGGACCTACCAGTCTCAAGAAAGGCATCATCAGCCCAAGCCTCCTAGTTATCAAGACAGGAGTCGATGGAGGCCTGAACATTATCCGAATCATTATCATAATATGCAATCAATGTATGGACAATCAAGTTCCAATCAATTCTTCAGAAGTCCATACCAGTCACCGTGGTATGGCCACCAGAAATGAGTATTTTAAGTTTTATTAGATTAATAATTCACCCTGAGCACTTAGTGAGATGTAAAATTAAATTTCTCAATACTAAAATGTCTATTAAGAGAATTGTTTCATTTAAATTATGGTATAGCTATAATTATTTTGTGTGAATGACAAACCTGAAGTTTTATGTACAATAAATAAATAAATAATAAAAAAATAGTTTCTTCTATTATTCCCTCCATAATATTTACAGTTGGTTTGTTTTTTACCTAGAACTTTAAGTAAAAGGAATAGTAATTAGTTATTTTTAAAAATTATATTGCGAGGCTCTTATTTATTAACTTAACTAAATCTAATTGTCATTGTACTATTTAGTAAGTAATTAGCTTTAAGATGACAGAATTAAAAATGTTTTAAAAGTTAATTTCATTTTTTTTTAAATTGCGTCTACAACCAACTATCAACAAGTACAACCTACACAAAGTAGATATCTTAAAATCCTTTATTTTTTGTTTTAATGAAAATTTTAAAAGAAGTGGGACAGTGGTTGTGGGTTCCATTCCCATTTGGAGGAATGAACTATTTATTATTTTAATTTCCTCGCTCTGGTAGCGTGGCAAAGCTCGGTGTTGGGTTCCGGGGAGGAGGGAGGCGGGGCATCATGCCACGGGCGCTACTTTTAAAGGGCCGCCGAATGGTATATAATACATAATATGCATTTGATTTAATTATGTAAGGACCATTCATTAAAAGCTAAGATTGTGCCTGAGATTTTATTCATTTATTAATTTGGGAGCATATTTTACATATGAAATTATATGAGTTCGTCTGGGGGGCGCTGAACAAGTTCCGTCGCTCAACATGCTATATATTGTTTTATCTTATAGGCGAAGGTAGTATCTTAGCTGGATCTCTTTTTAACGTGCATTCTCCTTAGTGTGTTTTCCATTCAACGTGACATTGGCGAAGTGATTAGTGCTACTGGCACACTAATCTAAATAACATTTATTATCTGTTCTTATCATAGTAAAAAGCAGCTAGGAATAGGATTTAATTTTCATCAGGCCTAAAATACTATGTTTATTTTATGTTATTTTAGTTTGTTCTTTTTTAATTTAAAATAATTTCACTTAGTAGTAATTTGAGCCAGTATAGGTATATTCAGTGGCAAATTCAGTTATAAAATGAATAAACTTATAAATATATACTTATGTTTATAGTTTTAATTTTTTTTTAAGAGCACTTCTTTTAACGTGTAGGTACGTTTATTACCTAGGACCAATGAGATATTGCCTGTGAAGTAAGTGGGCTCGACGTCTCGTGTTGTCAAGACCGTGATAATGGAAAAAAAAACAATCGTTCCACTTATCGGGACAGAACCCACATCCGTCGCTTTGTAAGATACTCCATTCCCCACTTGCCACCGAATTTTTGAAGGCATTGTGTGTTGAATGGCTGAACTCAACGATGGGCTTTTGCCTTAGTGCCAGAGCGAACAAATGAAAATATGAATTAGCATTCGAGTTGGGATCGAATCCACAACCGTCGCATTATAGTCACACCCTTGTGCCGCTGCGCCACGACGGCCTCGAAGTTTACTTTTTATCACTAGAAAGAAACTCATGGGAAAATCTAAATCTATTATGATAGCAGGTACAAGTACAACTTGTCTTATTGGCTCACATTGCTTATCTTTAAATAAACGATAAACGTGTTTCTTTTATCTTATTTAATTTACATAATTCAATAAGTGTTTTGCATTCTTATCAAATAAAATACTTCTATCCGAGTGAATACTAAGTGACGAAGGCAAATGCCCACCACAAAACCTGTAGTTATGAAACTAATGAAACCCGAAGGTTATGAATGTGTTTAAAACGTTTCATAAATTGCATTCTGCCAGAGTAAAGAGGACAGGAGGACACAACGGTCATGCCCTTACCATAGTGCAAAACTCCTGACATCCCAATCAACTATCTTCTTCTAATCTAAATATGTAAATTATATAGTATCGACTTAAAATAAATGTGTAATTAAGTATAAATGTGTAACTAGTATATTGTAATGTGTAACATTTTTAAATATAATACAGGGTGAGTCATATTGAACTTTCCGATTTCAATAAGGTGTGTATTAAAAACAAAGCGACATGCAGTAAAAATTATTTTATTGTTTGAAAGCACATAACATGCAGTTTTAATTTAGTTGGT